>JBCJKH010057169.1:29053-40990 GCA_039877255.1 Loriculus beryllinus | reverse complement strand
CCATCAATAATCACTGGTTAAATAAATGCCAGCTTCTTCTTGGAACAGGTTCATCTCCTTGCACCTTGATTTACTCACCATCACAGGCCTGTTCCATAGAGATTCCCACATTCTGAGACATTTCAAGCCAGCAGTTGCTTAAATCACTTGAGTATCACATTGGATCATATTGTACCCAAATTAATCTAGTGCATCTATCAATCCATCTGCTAGCGTTGAAGAATTCCCGGAATGCAAACATGACTTGAAATGTTTATTTAAGGTATTTGGCCTGGTTAAAGACTTCATATAATCTTCTGGGAAGAGTGTTGCTCTTGGTACAGCTGTGCTACAGATTGCAACAGTAAGTGATGTGTGCTGTTCTGAGCCATAAAATAGCCAGATTGGCTGCAGTGAAATGGAAGGTAGATTGTTTCTTATGGCTGGGAGATGGTACATGGATAGCTTTGACATGTCGTGAATTAGGAACTGTAAGGAGAAGGATCTCTGTTGCTAGGAGAACTATGTCTCAGTCCCCACACGATTTTAATCCTGGAAGCAAGCAGCAGGAGGAGCTTTGTCTTATGATACCTGCTGATACTTTGTAGAGGAGCATCAAGCTCTGCAGAAGCAATGCTTTCTAAACAGGAAGTATACTTCTCTCTGACTTACTGAAATCTTAAATTTAAGGAGAAAAAGAGGTAGTATGTGATTGCTCACCTTTCATGAGTAAGCCTCATCTCACAAAAACTGGTATTCAAATACAACAGGGGTATCTATTACCATGTTGTTCACAAGCCTTGCTCAATCAGCCCTACCTGCCACAGCTATACTGAGTTAGAGCTAAAAGAGGCAAAGCCCAGCAGGAGAGGGTTGTTTTAGGAGGAGGGTTGGGCTGGTGGTGAAGTTTGGAGAGCAGTTTTTGGGTGTAAACTTTTAGATGAGTGTTGGGGTGTGCTATGTTGTACTATTGGCTGGTGTGAAGGCTGGGTGAAGCAGTAGAGTTTGATGTGAAGATGATGGTCTGAAGATGTGGAGCTGCTGCTATAGGTTTGCCTGAGATGATAGGTAAGTGATGGGGAAGAGAAAGAAAAGGCAAAGTAAGGAGTGGCTTTGGAACAGAAAAATTGGCTTTGGCTGTATCGTGGGTCTGGAGCTCAGAGCTGGGAGTGATTTTAACTTTCCCTGGTAGTGCTCAGGGGATGTGTTATTGAGGGGATGCAGGGTGGTACCAGCAGGTGATCTTCAAGCAGGGCAGTTGGCGGAGAGCTTGCTGCATGCCTGTGTATGAGATTTGACCAGGAAGGTCTTGAGCTCTGAAGGAGAATGTCAAGGCTCAGAGCTACGTTTCGTGTGTGCACCCTTCCAGAAGTGCAAGGACATGTTACAGCCTTATAGGCTCATAATCCCTCTTTTCACTGAGGAAAACATGGATTTCCATGGTTGTGTGGGGCCAGAAGTAGGAGGCCTGCCTGGATTTTGCTCTGTTCACTGAGTACTAACTCTGCCTGGGCCTGAGAGTGCCTGTAGAGCTTGTGGTCTTTTCCTTCTTACAGAGTGATCTCTGCTGCTGGCTTTTGATTGTCTGATGGTCTGTTGACAGTTAGTGATTGTCACAATTTGAAAAAAAAGGAAGTTATTTACACATTTTCTTTCCTGTGGAGCTGAAAATAATGGAAAAATCAATCTGAACTATGTAGCACTAAGGAAACAAACAGATCATCCACAACAACTAAATTAAGCTGCTCACAGAACTCATAATGGATCTGTTCAGTTGCAGCCATGTGACTCCAAACAAATTATTGGTAGCTGCCAAATGTGTGATGGGTTGGGAATTTTGTAGAGAGGGCTGGTTTCTCAGCAGGGGCTTGGAGAAAGGAAGTACAGACGCTCCATGCAGTGGTAACCATGAAGATAACTGCTGGTATCACATAGGTTTAATAGCACCTGGTGTTGGCTTTTTTTCCTACTCAAAAGGAGTACGAAGATTATAGCAGTGATATGAATGGTACTTTCTAAGGTAAGTAGCAAACAGCTTTAAAAGTGTGAATAAGATTGTCTGGTAATAATGTGGACAATCTTTTGTTCATAGTGAAAGGCTGTGTGGGGCAGTGGGAAACCTACAGAAATGCTAAGCCAAAACCATCATCTTTTAGGAATGAAAGCAAAAGAAAGGTGAGAAAAGGAATTGGAGTTGTTGGTTTTTTCCTTTAATGATTGCTTTTTTGGCTGGCTCTGTCACTTGCAAGACCGCATTTTAGCTGTGATACACTCAGGGTGCTAGATAGCTACACTTGAATTTTTCTGCCTTTAATGAGATAATCCTAGGACACTGTTTTGTGGTGTTAAAGATTAAACTGAGATGCAACAGGCAGGAAGAGTGAGGCCTGCAGCATGGTAGGCAATGGATTAGTAGGAGAGAAATGTTCCCCTTTCTTTGGAGAGTGGCATATCAGGAATAGCTACAGTATTGAACTGTCATCTCTGAAGGAAGGCTTTTAGAAGGGAAGAAACACCAATAAAGAGAAGGAAGGAGAGAGGCAGTGCAAGCTCTTCTGAGGGGAGAATTGCAGACAGAGCAAGAAACACGCATGCAGTGCCAAAAGAATGCATTTGTGCTGGTGCTGAGCTTGGGGAGATGGGTTTTAGTAGATGTCAACAGACAAAAGGTTGGAGCATGGGCTGTGGTTTCTTACTCAAAATGCAGCAGCAATCAGCATTTTGACTGACTTGCTCAGTTGTTTTGGTTTTTTGCTTTATCCTTACACACACTTGAATGACCTTGTGGTTAAGGTTAGACCTCTCCTGCTTTGTGTCCTCAGCACAGGCTTAGAGCCAGGTCCCCATTCCCAGTAAATACTGGCCACCTCTCTCTGCTTTACAGCAGCAACCAGCTTGTAGCAGCTTTACAAGATGTGCAAGTACAGTCCCTTGGTCCAATGGCCTGTCCAGATGTTGCCTTTCCATCACTTGTGATGCAGCTGGCTGAAGGTACACACACTGCTGGAGGGTGCTTGGATTTTGTGAGCAGCTGGAGGTTCCCTGCTAGCCTTAAACCAGTCATTGGGTCCTTCAAGATGGCAAAGCACTTGGGAGGGAAGCTGGGAATACTGTTAGCCCCATTCCAGATGTTGGATCATTGGAGGGCACTGACACCACAACTGCTTATGGTGAGAATAGAAAGTTGGAGCTGGTTTGGAAGGAAAAGAACTACAGGGAAGGCTACACAAGCAGAGGCTTTATTTGTCCACCAGTAATTATGCCTAAACTTCTACATCTTTTATCCTCCAGTGAAAACTAAGACATGTCTCTCTTCGCACTGTGCCTTTGTCTAAATCTAATGCTGTCCCACTGATGCTTAACTTGGCTTTCTATTACCCACATCTTCTTTTGTTATTTTTTAAGAAAGAAAAATGTTCCTGGATTTAGCAACACCAGTGATTTCTTATTCTAAAGACGCAATTTGAGGAATTGAGGCAAATTTGCTGATTAGCTGAGAAAAGGAATTAAAAGGTTGAAATACATCCATTGGAAAACAACAGCTCTGAACATCTGGGTGCTTCAGTATGAAGCAGTATTTTTTTAGTTTTAAAATTAGTTGGTTTGTTTGGGCTTTTTAAGTGGTTAAATAAATCAATGAAAATCTGAGTTATCAGTTGAGAATACAACCTTGAGTGAGCACCACTACTGAAAACTGCCTGTCCTGATATTGGGAAGATGCCCAGCTTTTCCCCTTTTTGAGGTAGCTGCTGGCTTTTAATTTTTATAGCCTTCACAGTGGAGAAGAAACTGGTTTTGGAAAGACTGTGCCACTTTGACAACCGGGCTCCTGCAGTTTGAGGCTGCTTTTAATGTTATTGTGTGCAATTAAGTGGAGCAAAAGAAGGTCTTCTGCAACCACAGTGATACTCCCTTGAATGTGGAATACACTTAAAACAGGATTAGCCAGCAGGCTGATTTGGGGGATGGACTTAGACAATGCAATCCTCCCAAATCTGGCTTTGCATATAGAAAAAAGAGCTTGAGGAAGAAGAGGTTAGGGGCCAACCTGCTGCCTGGCTGGTAACATGAGGACAGTTCTCCCTTGCTATCCCAGGCTCATCTGGAGGAAAAATCATGCAGGTTGAATGGGGAGGTACAGGCCTGGCAATCAGAGAAGTTGTTTTTGCAAGGAGCAGAAAGAGACAAGGACTTGGTGAGGCCTATGAGATGAATGAGCAGATTGAGGCAGGGGAGATGTCAGTGGAGAAGAGCTTTGAACAGACATTGTAATGCAGCACACCAGTGCCTGGTCACCTTGCTGCTGCAACTTGGAGTCACTTGTTGTCTTGCCAAGAGAGATTTGTATGTGCAGCATTTTAAAGAGGTGTATCCTATCTGTCTGGGTGTTCTGTGGAGTTCCCAGGTTGAGGACAATTGTGTTCCCTGGTCCCCGAGACAGCAGATCCCATGCCTTTGTGAGCTAGTCACCTCCCCAACATGACACAGAGATGAAACAAGGCCTTTCATGGAGAGAAGAGCCTTCAGACAGGTGGGATAAAAGGAAACAGTGTGTTTATCCACACAATCAGATTATAATTCTAGGAGGCTGGGGGGAGGGAGGCAGTGCTTGGAATTTGAAATGAGATTTAAAGGAATAATTAAAGGTTCTGTCACTGAACAATCGCAATGCACTGGCTGGGAATAAATCAGATTGCGCTTAAAGGAAGTGACCTGGAAATATATTACTGCCTGTCCCTTAGCCAAACCTCATCACCATGGGGCATCATTGAGTGGAGGATGAGGTAACACTGCTCAGAGCTGGGGAGGACTCCGCTGGGGAGCGAAACCTGCTGGGCAGGGGCTGGGGAGCCTCTAAGGTGGTCTTTGTTCCAGACTATGTAAACCTCACCACCAAGTAGGCCAGCTCCTGTTGGTATGACTTACCTTTAGAAAAGGCATGCAAAATCTTTTATTAAAAACCCTGAAGATGAGTTAACAGCTGGGAGAAGCTGTAATATGATCAATGTCTCGTGAATTAGCCCTGGAGGTACTTTATGGAAATCAGACTCGCCAACACTATTACACACAATCCTGAAAGTGTTTCACATTTTTTAAATGAGGGGAATGAACGATTCTCTCTGCTCTGCCCTTTTCCCCCTGGGCTCTTGTAGAGGTACAGAAAGGCAATCCTGGTTGATTTGGGATGGGAGGTTTTGGTGCTGGGGGAGGTATTGGACTGTGCAATTAATTGAATAATCTTACTGGCCCCAGCGCTTTATCAAGCAAGGAATCAAAATGTGTCCTGACATGCAGGACACAATTACAAGTGATTAACAGAGAAATTATAGATGCCAGAATAGAAAGAAGGGATCTATCAGGCTGCTTTGTCCATCCTCTCTCTGCCAATACAGAATTGCTCCTGACAGGCACGTGGTGCTTCTGGAATAATTTAGCTCCTGACGCCTTCTGAGCACCGCGGTGCTTCGAACAGTCCCATTTATTTTCGTGTTTTAAATGTTCTACTTAAGATTTTCGTTCCAGACTACTCAAGTCTTGCTAGAGGGAAATGGTAATCACTGTGGAAGTGGCAGCCCCTCCCTGGGTATGTGTGCCATAATGAGGAGGATGCTCTGTAGAGCAAAGGAAAGGCAAGCGTCCCCTCCTGGAGCCCTCTGCAGCTGGGACCATAGTACCTTGGGTTTGCCTCACTGCAAGATTGGCAAAGAATGACCCTATCTGGCAATAGCAAAACTCTCCCAATCTTTACACTTATCTTGCACACCAGCCATTGGCAGGTACACCTATACAATGTGCTTTCCTAGCACAGCAGCAGAGCCCAACTATTGCGAGTTGTGGTTAGGAGGTGATATCAGTCTGCTGGACTTTGAAGGGACAAGTGGCTGTCTTCTGGGCTCACGGGCATAGCCGGACTGTGATGGAGTGCGGGGAAACTCCTGAAGCTGCGGTGGGAAGAGATATTAGAGCCGAGTTAGCTTTGGCGTTTTGGTTTTTATCACCATCTAGTGGCAGACCTTAGGAACTGCAGTTTTAAATCGGGTTTAAAACCATCCCAGAAGATTGCATGGTATGATGATCTCACTGCCACTTGCTGTCCCTTTAGTGATTCTCATTTTTTTTGCCCCCACTAATTTTATCTTTAGCTTAGAAACCAATATTGCTGGCTTCTTACAAATTCAGCCCTAAATATCCATGCAGAAAGGATTACATACGCTTGATTTACAACCCACTCTTCCCTTGGTGTTTCAGTCTCTTGCAAAGTGTAGCTTAAAAGCAGCAAACAAATTCTAAAAGATGAATACCCTATGAATTAACTGGAAACTAATCTAGGATAGATCCATGAGAGGGATCTCATCAGGAGCTCTGAATGTGCTAAGTCATCAAAGTTTTTAAGGTCAACTTGCTCAGCACTGAACGGCTGCTGAGACAAATCAGGAAGGCTTGTAATGGTGTTGCCATGTCTGGAGTAGCAGGTGTTTTGAGTGAATTGAGCCTCATCCTTAAAGGGATTCCCTAGCAGAGAGATGAATACTGCCAGGGATGAGCAGGAGTTGCACAGGGCATGGGAATGCTCCATCTTTTACTTTACTGCAGGCTCAGTATGGTTTAAGTGAAAGAGCACTGAAGCTGCAATAAGCAAAAATAATATTGAAGTGTACTGGATAAGTAAATGCACTGAACTTTGCTTTTTAACCTGACTGCCACTGTAGGAATGCATCTAAACATCTCAAAGGTGCAAGTCTCCTGTTTCGTTTAAAAAAATAAACAAACACCACCAAAAACAAGCAACAGAAGGAAGAAATAAATAAACCCACACACACACAAAAACCACCACCAAAACAACAGCCCTGTGGATTTAAATAGCTCTGCCCTCAGCTGCCGTATGCCTGCAGACAGATCACCTGCAAACTTGCTACGCTGTCACTAATGTAAAGTTCATAAATCTTTAATCTGAAATTGAAATCTTCTAAGAATCCCTATCTGAAACAACATGAAAGTCACCAGGCAGGGACTTGCACTTCTACCACAAAGATAAATAATCCTAGAGATGTAATTTTATAAACCTGTGCTGTCTTCTGTAGCTTGCTGCAGCCTGATACCAGCCACCGACAAACCAGTTAAAAATAAATCAAATCCCATCTATCTTAGATACCAGGCCCCATCTGACTCTGACCTTTGCTATTTCTTGTGGTGCAGCACAGCTCCATGACTCTGTACTGGAGAAATGTGCCTGCTGCATGCAGGAGTTTTCCCATGAGGTGCATCAGGGTTTGCTCCATAGCTCCTTTTCTTCACACATAATGCTCCATTTGGCTCAGTGTTACTGGGTGTACTGGGTCATCTGGAATTGCATAACATGAATTACAGCAACAGTGAGGAGGTGAATGAAAGGGGGCTGAGATGGGAGCAGGGTGGGGAACTGCTTGCACATCTCCTTTAAAGAGAGACATTTAGTAAAGGAACTGGGAAAAGCTTTCTGTCCTGCATAATAAGGGATTTAGAAGGCAAACTGCTTCGTGTGCAGTCACACATGAACAAGCAGTCTTCCTGCTTTCCAAAATTCACCATTTAAAGGTTTCTTTCTGAGTATTTAAGCAAAGCTGCCATTTCTGAGCTGGAGAAAAGGGAGGTGAATGCAGATAGAAAAGATAAAGTGCTTCACTGTTGGGGAGTGACGTGATGGGGAGACTGTAATATTTTGCTCACCCCCTAAAGTTTTGGTTTTTCTTCTCCACAGGATTTGACACTGCAAAGCAAGATTTTATCAGCTGTCAGAGCAATAGGTGTTCCTTGGGTGGGCCCACAAGCTCTTGAAGAAATGGGTGCGAGTGCATCTGCAGGTATTGTGTCATTGCATATTCTTGCCGTGTGGTAAACAACTAGAAAGAAGGATCAGCAAATGCTTCTGGCTTAAATGTACAACATCTCTACCAGCTGCTTAGCAGATAGCTCTTTGGACTACATGATGGTTTTGATTCATTGGTTGTGGTAAGGATGTTCAGTGCTTTGACTGGATAGATGGTTAGAAGTGAGGTGGCTTTTGTTCTGTCTGGGGAGATTAACGGTCAGTGCACCGTCAATTGGCACAGCCTCAGAAAGTCCCAGAGAGTTTCAGCTTGTGCTGAGGACCCTGGCTACTGGGGAGTTTCACTGGTGAAGCTGTAGGCACACATAGGTGGGCAGACTCTAAAGCCTCTTTCAGTATCGTTCAGGTGCATCCATAGGAAGCTTTCAACCAAAGCTTCACTTACAGTCCACCTCTAGGAGGTACTTCAGTTACTTCAGGGAAAGGCGAATTGTGCTCTGGAAGTGGTGTACAAGTCCTCCTGTCTGTCCCCCCTTCTCAGCCTTCGACATTTTTAGGCCAAGCAAAAAACATATCTCTACTTGGTGCCTTTAGTCTTTCACGATGATAGATGTAAAATATGTTGGAAGAGCTTCCCTGCATTACAATGAAGTATCATGTATTTCCATCACATTTTCATGCCTCTGTTCATACCATGAAGTTAAGGCAATAAGAGCTATTTAGGAGATTCAGGCTCCCTCTTAATGATCTTTAACTTATTCAAATGATTTTGTGAATCTTAGCCTACATTAACCGCTAGCCTCTATTTATGGCTCAGCAACCATGAGCGAGTTCTAGCCTATAGATGAGGCAAAAGCTAAAAAGGGAAGTTTTCTGACATCACAACAGACTTCAAAAAAATCACGTGCATCTATTCTGGGAATTCAGCTGCCAAGGTGGCACTACATGGGGTGTCACTGTGGCTTGAAGAACAGTCATAACAGTACATGGAGGATTCAGGCAAGCAGGTTCGGTTCTGTCTCCAATGTCCCATTTTCTCTAATCAAACATGCCTGAAAAATGGAAAGAAGCGAAGTCCAGCCAAATGTCTGTGATGAGGAAGATCATTCCCTGCAGGCACTGCAGTTTCACACTGGCATATCCACAGCTTAAGGCTACTTCTCCATCACAACATCCCCTCTGATATAGATCCTCACCTCACAGAGCAGCCCAACTCTGCAAATATCAGTGCTAGCTAATGGTGCTGATGTGCAAAAAAAGCATACGAAAATGTGGCCACCTCCTTTTCAGTTCCTCTGGCAGCAGTTCCTCTGATAGATGCTCATCTGGAGCCTGCCCCGTGTCTCTGGACTGGTTCTGGAGATGTAGGTTTAGCACATGCAAGTGGAAGATGCCCTTCTGACACTGTCAGCAACCAGTGGTGCTGGCAGCATTGAAAAATCATAACATGGTAAGGAAAGAAAAAATACTAAATTGGCTTTTAAAACTGAGATATTGATATTAACAATAACATAGAGTGTTTCCTGCTTTCTTGCTACAAATATGATGTGAAAAACATCTTCCTGCTACCTGGTGCTGTGCAAAAAGATGGCACGCAGGCATTTCAGAGCCTGCAGAAGCTTCAGATGCTTACAGTTTGCTGGTTATACTAATGTTTTGCCTTGTCTGACCTATCTCCTCAGGCAGCAATAAAAATAACCAGCTTTAGTCCACTACTTGGCTGCTAATTGTCCACTTGTAGATCTTAGTCCCAGCTGGGCCTGCTTCTGCCCAAAGGCAGTTGTGTTCAGTAAAGTGGCTGTTCGCATTTAGGAGCAGCCTCACAATAGAAGCAGGTGGCTGCCATTTTCAGTGCAAGAAAGCTCTTTGGAGCAAAGGAAAAGGGGCAATGAGGAGAGGAAAAAAAGGAGGAAGGGAAAAAAATAACATAAACCACCCCAAAACAAGCATCTATGACAGGAAAGCCTCTGCACTGTCCTGGTTAAAATAGAGACCAAAAAATAGAGAAGCAAGATGGGAGAATTAAAAATGCTGCTTCTATCATTTTTCTGTTACCAACCAACGTCCAGGGCTGCCCTCTCTGTTTTCAGTTTCAATCGGTATTTTCCAGTGAAGGTGCAGTCCTCTCTACAGCTAATTTAAGCCTCCTGATTATGACTTCCTTCAGTGAGTTGCCTTGCCTTGACAGCTTACAAATAGTATGTATTTTCCCTGGGGTGCTGCAGACCAGAGGTGGAAACCTGCAGCTAAGCACAAAGAGAGAAAATCACTTCACTGCGGCAAGCTTCGGAGCTATCCTTTCTTGAGTATGTGAAAAAGGAAACTTCTAAACGGCCTGTCACATCCTCTCACTACTAACAGACATCACCTGGAAAGGGGACAGCACGGAGCTTGTCTCTGGAAAGAAACAATAGAGGAAAAGTGCTTCAGAATGTGCTTGTTCAACACCACTGCTTAGCAGAAGCCAGATTTTGTGTGTCAAAGGAAATTCTGCTCTTTTAAAACTGGTTTTCATGCAGAAATATTGAAAACTAAACCTTTGGAATTTCTTGCTTTGTGACAATTTGGGTGGGGGACACCTATTAGTCTACCAAAATACTTTATTATATTATTACACTGAATTCTAATATCTATTCTGTTACACTATCCAATATCTACTCCAGCATCTCATCTATATGCCCGCAGCTTGTATACATATAAGCAGAATAGAGACAGTGGTTGGGTACTGACTGTTGATCTCTCTTCTACTATAAGCATCTGGAGGCACCAAATAAGACTGATAGGAACAGTTTTGAAGCAAGCAAAAAGCTATGATTCTTCACGCAGCAAGGGTCTGAACTATAGATCTTCCTGCAAAGAGACACCACAGATGGCAAAGGTTTACATGCAATCAAGGGGAAAATGGTCAATTAATGAAAGGCATTCCTCCTCGTGCTGCTAAAGACAGAGGAATTGTATCTGCCTCAGTCACAGGAGCTGAAAAGGTTTTAAGGTACTATAGAGTATTAGCATCTTGCAGTCTTGCTTTGCTCTTGCTTTCCTTCCCTTTGCTTTCAGCTCCTGTTAGAAATGATGTATTAAGACTTGTGGACAGTTGTGTGACTCATTATGGTGCTCTTTTAAACTTAGAATTTTATTTCACTTATGATTTTTATTCAATACAAATGGTTTTTAATGCTAAAAGTGTTTCTATTTGGAAAGTAAAAGATGAATTCTTGCAATATGCTTAAACTGATAAGCTAGAGTGTTTCTGACAGGTTTCCATTCATCTTTTGGAATATCAGTTTTGCATGTTGATATTGTCCATACTTTCAAAAGATATTTTACCTTCAGGAACACGTAATTTCTAAACCATAATTAGTATTAGGCCAGGAATTTCCTAGAACTATGTTTAACAATGTTAAGAATGTGAAAAAAAAAACCCCTATCCTGGATGCAGATAAGGTATAAATGAATTGTAAGAGCTGCTTGTTCTGATGTGCATGTTGTCTCATTGCAGAATAACTCCAAGAATTGCACTGTTCAGAGGGGGCTGGGCTGAGGACTCAATGCTTGGGCTGCCATAGGGATTTTTTCTTTTTAGTTATGAGTATCTTAGGACACTGCTAGCCTGAGCATTTAGAGGCTTTGCCTGTCTTCAAAGGGTTAAAGCTATGGCTGACACTTCAATATGCTTGTTGTGGATTTCATAGCCGGACCAGTGTATTTCAGCTTGTTCATTGTTTCTAGTCAGGCGTAATCAAAGCCAGTGGTTATGACACTCACACAACACATAGCTGCAGCCTAATCCTTGTCTCTTAGCAAGAATTGGCTGAGTTGAACATTGAGGGTTGCAGTTTTCAAACTTGGGTGTGTGTTAAGGAAATGAAGGTGTCTGTGCAGACTCTCCAGTGATTCTACCTCTATGGTGAGGGTCACCTTTCAAGAAGTCCAAAGATACATGAAGAAGGCAGAAATTGACCAGATATCACATGAAGCAGTGGGAAAAGAAATTAAAAGCAGTTTTGTAATTATTTATGCAGATTCATCTGTAGCTATCCAAGCAGTAGGTTTCTTCTTTATTCTTGTAATTGGGGTGAAGAAAGAGGAGATCTGTGTTTGGATTCAATGAGGACTGCGAAGATGAGACAGTGGGTGACCTATTGTTCTAG
>JBCJKH010057168.1:0-10139 GCA_039877255.1 Loriculus beryllinus | reverse complement strand
GGGCACCCTGTGCCAGCGCCTCAGCACCCTCACAGGGAAGAGCTTCTGCCTAAGAGCTCAGCTCAGTCTCCCCTCGTGCAGGTTCAAGCCATTCCCCTTGGCCTGGCCCTACATCCCTTGTCCCAGGCCCCTCTCCAGATTATAACAATAAATTAATACAAAAGTAAAATATTACAACAACCCTCTCCAGGTTATTGATGGTCTGTGCTCTGTTGGCTGGTTTTGCGTAACCAGTGTTAACCATGTTCGTACTTCAGGTAATATTAAATAGGTGTTCCAAGTAGTGAGCACCTTTCCTATTTACCTTCTCCCAAAACCCTAAGTAGCTCTGCAAGAAGACCTTTAAAATACCTGGAGCACTCCAGAGAGCGGGGGGGGGGGGTGTAGTGTGTGTGTGCAGATACAGGAGCCCCAGGAGCTGCGTAGCTATCTGGGAGCGTTGATCCCAGCAAGGCAAATGGAAACGTGCTTTGAGTCCGCATGATTCATTCTGGCTTGAGTCCTTCAAGCTATTTCCAGTGTTGCTTCAGATTCCTGAAAAGCAGAAAGCAGGACTGTGAACTGAGGGAGAGGTTGTAATCACCACATCCTGTGCACAGCAGCAGCTCGGCAGCTCACAGCAATGGGGATAGAGCAGATACGGTTAAATCTGGTGAGGCTGAAGCAGAGATGTTGCAGGTTACTCAGAGGCCCGTTGCAGCACCAGGATTTGTCCCCTCACAGGGGAGGATTCAGTTCATCTCAGAGACGATGCCACTGAATCATGACAACCTTCACGCTGGCATAGGCAGGGTAGTGCTACAGAAAGCAGGGACGTGATTCTGGGTTTACATGGAGTAATGTAGGTGCTCAGAATCTGTCCCAGAGCTGTTTGCCAGCCCTAATTACACTGACTTCATAGCTGATGCACTTGCACAGTCAGCTACTCCTCCCTCCCATCTCCCAGCCGGGTGAAATCACCTCATCCCGAAGGCAGCAGAGATTGCTCCACTGAGGTTTCTGTAAGGTCACTCACTCCCACAGTCTTTGCAGACCAGACACCACAGCCTGAAAGATGGGACCTACCCCAGTGAGTGCTGGTGTCAACAAGCCTAGGTATAAATGGCACTTGCAGAGTGGCTGCCCCTTGGGCACCTCGCCTGCTAATTTGCACTTAGATAGGTGCCTTTCTCTGAGCACTTTATTAATTAAGGCTTGCAGCCTACCTCTAAGGCAAAGAAGTTATTACTGCCCTCATTTTACAGCACCAACTGAAAGAAGTGGTTTGCCCAAGGCCACAAATCTAATCAGTGGCAGAAGCAGGAATGAGTGAGCTCTTCCAGTCTCCTGTGGTACTCACTGCGCCCTGTTGCCTACCTGGAACAAAATTAATGGCTTCCCTAAAAGTTAATGTTTTTGTTAACGTGATGTAAATGAAGATGGAGCACCCAAAAGGAGCCGTGCAGAATGAGAGCTCAGCAGGCATCCTGCAGTAGCACAGGGGTAACGGTGTCATCTCGTGTTGAACCACCAAACCATCCTTCCCATAAATTACATACCTCCTCTTGTCCGTAAATTTAGCGGGAGGGTTCAAGCATAAATTTCAAAGAAGCTTTTATTGTAACCAATGCATCAATATAATTAAACCCAAACACAATTCTTTTGCTTTCTTAGGCTGGAGAGAACCCTGTGCCCTTGGAGAAAATTGTTTCCCCTTTTCCTACAGGGATCCAGAGCCTGAGCAGCAGCTGTGAAGAGTGGAGAGAAAGAAGTGGAAGATGTTGGAAGTGCTTTGGGCAACGTGAAGAAGGATTTGCACAGAAGGAGCTGTTCAAGGGCCCAGCAGCAAACCAGAGACACATACATGCTTATATATAGAAGAATGTAAACCCTCCTGTATGCATACGTTAAGACGTGCATGCCTTGTTGAGAACGTAAGCAACATTCCTTGTAGATGATGGTGGTCTGAGCATTCGTGCTCCTGCAGTCTGAGTCAAAAGATTAGTGATGTCCTTGCTGTAACACTGGCAGTTTCTCCACTGCACCTTGTTTATGGCAACATAAACGTTCCTTTCGATGTAGTGGGGTGGAAAATACATCCAGAGTTAAGTCCTACCTTGAGAGACCAAGCTTGCTGCGGGACGGGCACAGCCTTGCTGTGGGGCGGGCACGGGTGCTTGGCAGCTTGGACGACAGACAGTCTGTGTGTGTATATATTCAGTGCTATAGCACCAGGTGAGATAAGCTGTTCTTCTGACTTTAGTATCTCTGTGCTACATTTCATATTTGTCTGGGGCTAAACTGCCTCTCTGTGGTGCTACAGTTTCCCTGAGAGGATGTTCTGAAACATGGGACAAGGAAAATCTATTTTGGTTATTGATATTTATACACAAGATAGCAAAAAAAAAATACTACTTGTTGAGAAGGTGCTATTACTTTTTCTTTATCTCAATATCTGCATAAATTAAGATGAAAGAATCTAGCCCAGAACTTTATAAAACTCATTTTCTTTGAGGCAGTTCTTTTTCTTTGGATGGTTGGGAGCTTGGGAAGCAGGATCTGCTGGGGTGGCAGTGACACACCAGCTCTTTTCACTGCAGTGGACATCTGCTGGTGCAGAATCTCCTGCAGCTCCAGAGCTGGGTATCCTCCTGGATGGTGATTTAAGCCTCAAATCCCATGAACCAGGGAAGAGAACTACACCTAGATTTATCAATAAACTGGGGGATAACAGGAGAACCTGTCCTTAGAAAGCAAAGGGCTTTTTTCAGTCTAGTACAGCGCACTTTTTTCTTGCAGCCAAAACTACCTGTCAGATGTAGGATACCTTCCAGATGCTATTGACAGAGATCACTATGTAGAGGGTTTTAGAAACATTTCTCCCAGCTTCAGATATTTGCACCACAAAATTGACCCTCCTGTGGCAAGGGGGGTTCAAAGGCATAAAGGAATGTCGGGAACCTGATTTCCAAAGGAAGTTTGGCTCCTTGTCTTTTAAAACCCCTGACCCTCACCCAAGGAACAAGGCAAGTCAAACCTCGTGCTCTTCACTACTGCAGGAGAAATGTTTCTAAGCAATCTAAAAGCTCAGCTCTCCCTTTATCAGCTATTCTCCGATGTGTTTTGGGCCCCTGCACACATCTTCATGGGTATTGATCCCAGTCAATTCCCAAACAGCAGAAAGGGCTATGCTGAAAGAGCAAATTGTTCCTAATGAGTAACCTTGCCCTACTTTAGATTATGTGCAGCGTTGGGAGGGATCATGTAGCTACGTGTAGTTTGTCTATTGATAGAGTTTCGATGGTCTCACAACCACAGGGACCCACAAAACGTTTTCCTACCACTTGGGGCCTGATGCTCAGTAATACTCAGCATCCTGTCCCCTTCCTGGCTCAGCCTCCTGCTGAGATAAGTAAGAATTCTTCTAGCAAAAGGAGGAGCCTCAGCTGATTTCAGCAGTGTTGCAGGTGCTGGAGCAGGCATAGTCTTAAAAATAGAACTCTCTGCAGATCAGTCAAACGAGGGAGTGGAATTGTGTGTACGGTGTTGCACGGTCAGATTGGAACAGGACAAGGGGACAACGGGATAGGGAACTGCTCTACAGGACATGCAGCGTGCAGAAGGCCTTCCCCTCCCCTACACCATCCTCCCTCCACGTGTGTACCCCACGTACCCAGAGGCAGCCTTGTGCCAACCCATCTGGCACAGGATCTGGCTTCCATTTCCCAGTGCAAGACAGAGAGGTCTGTCCCACACGTCCTCACCTTTAACAATCATTAGCTCTGGAGTTCTGAAGGTTTAATAAACTTCTCACCTGGAATATGCATTATTCCATTTGCTCTTCCATCTCTGGGCATGCAGGATGTGCTGCTGCTGGTTCTCGTGTTGGGGTCTGCAGTCAAGGGACTTCTTGAGGCATTTTCCCCAAAGAAATTCCCCTGAAACAGCACAAAGAAGGAAGAGGAAAGGAAGTTCTGTCCTTACCATGAGTAAGGTCCTTACCTTGGGAAAGACCCTTATATCAGTGACCAACCTCAGTAGCAAAGTGATGGGCTCATCTGCCTCCATCCTAACCCTCCGTGGGCAGGCTTTTTGGTAAAATCCCCAAGCCTCAGAACTCCCAGGGATCAGTGTCCTCCTTGGTGGTTCCTAATAAGTCATCAAAACCATTAGGAGACACATGCTGCCCATTGCCACTCTTACGAACCAACCAAACCTATGGTGCTTCCCAAGTGAAAACAAGAGCAGGTCCTGTATCCCAAGCCCTGCTTTAATCTTGATTTGCTTCACTTTTGTCATTCTAAACGGGATGTTTGGTGTGAACCACGGGTTAAGTTTTGGAGACTTTCATCTCTTAGTTGCTGGGTCAAGTGAGCTTTGCTAGAGCAGCAGCTTACCAGCACTTCACAGCCAGCATTCACTGTACATAAATGGCATTACTTACTAGAGGGTACGTAGTTGTCAAAGCCTTACATTTTCTGGTATAATTGCTATTCTTGAATGCCTCCATTTTTTGACAAGGGGTGTTTTTATCCTTTTTAAAGTCCTTGCTTGAACCCTGGTTAATGTTTGTACTGCAAAAGCAAGCATGCTGTGTACTCCCCTAGCGCTGTTCTGACTGCAGTGCAGCAGCTGTGTGAGGTGGTGGTTTCTGGACCGTACTCATGGGTAGGAAACCAGCACAGTTCCTCGCTCGTGCTCCTCTGCTTTCTCCCTTGCAGCAGCCCAGAAGTCATTGCTTGTGATGAGCTCTGCAGTTGTGCCTCTTGTAAAGAAAGGGAGTGCTCTCTCAATGAGAAAAGATCTCATTTTAGGTTTCAGTAGCCGGTGTGTGTGAAGGCCAAGGAGGAGGTTATGAGATCCTAGTCTATACAGAACACCAGAGAATGTGGCCGTGAGGAAAGGTGTTAACCAAGTTTTAAAGCTGCACTCCACCAGGACAGATCCCAGCACACACTGGAACTTCACACTGGAGTAACAAAGCTGCTGTGCACTGGGAAGCTCCTCTCCTCCAGCCTGTTGTTAAAACAAGTCCTTTGGCCAAATTAATCCTAGGATAGCACCACTGTCTGCTTGCAGGTTACACCCAGGCCAGGATGAGGCCCATTAATTCCACATTCCTTCCTCTTCTCTTAGGATTATTTTCAGTAGTTAAAATAATATGGAATGGCACCAAGCGTCCTGCCATACACTTCCATGTGCCCAGGAGAGGCATCGCCCAAACCAGTGAGTTGTCAGTGGAGAGGAGTGAGAAGCCCATCAGGCCTCTGGTTCACAGAAGTGACCCTGATTCAGCTAAGCCCCATACTAAAGCAGTTTCCTTAAATCAGAATCACCCATTCAATCGGTTTTACCTGATTTGGGAATTTGCTCTGTTTCTGTATCATGCTGAAATGATGGGAGACTTAAATCCATTGCAGAAGCAGCTCCTTGGAAGGAAATGGATTACAATCTGGTTTGGTCAACCTGAGGCAGTTTTCATGTGCACACGGGCTGTGGGATCAGGCACTTTTCCCTGCTGCCTTGTAAGATGAAACTGTTTGGTGGAATGCTGTTTGGTCCTGCAGGCTGAGCAGGCAGAGGAGAACCACACAGGTGACAGGGGAATGGCAAATGGGGAAGCCCAACTGAAGGAGATCCTTCCCTTCTGCACAGCTGCACTACCATGTACACAATGGTGAGGACAGAACAGGACATCTACCTTAATATCCAATGTTCATTTTCTTGCACGTGGTTTTGAAACATCTGTGATCTTGACAGACATCTAAGATACGTGCAACAGATTACCTGTGGCTCCAAATTCAGTCCTGGACCCGTGTTTTTTGTCCATGTCAAAACCTGGCTATATTCTACCTCCACACAGATGACCAGGACCTCCACATCTTCCTTAGAGCAGCTTTGCATTCTATGAAAACACTGAGGTGTCAGCTGGTCAGCGTGGAGGAGAGGAGTCCTCATGTGCTGCTCCTACCTTGGCCTTCTAGTTCTGCCCTGGTCTGAAGGTGCAAGCCCTTTCACTCCAAAGGCCCTCTCTGCTGTGTACAGGTGTATATCCTTGCTCCCAGCAGGAGACACTTTGGTGCTTCTTCCCTCTGCCAATCCCACTGGCTTGACTCACGATCCATCTGCATAACACGGATCTCAGTCAGCACATACCCCAGTGCACTCCCTTGCTTGGGCCTTCAAACCACAGCTCTGCCTGTGGCAGTGTGACTGGTCCAGGTAAAGCTGCAGGATTTCCACTCCCCATCTGCAAAAGAAAGTTATAAAACACAAAACAAGTGATTTTCTTCCCCCCAACAATATTTATTTGAATCCAAGAGTGAATTTTGATGTTATTCCCATCAGAGGAATTTAACAGATTTTTCTAATATTTACAGAAAGTGACTTTGGAGCTTGGTAACTATTCACTGAAAGCATCTGGATATTGAACTACAATTATTAGTTACAGTTATTAGCTTCAAATGCCACCCAAGTAGAGAGCAAGGCCAACTGCAGTGGGATTTGGTTTTCATGGGTACTCACATTTCCCATCAATGTGAAGTCTAAACTTGATCACAAGAAAACAACGTTCCCCTCACCTCTGGTCCACAGGATGTTGGCAGCATCTCCAGCCTGCAGCCTGGCTCCAGGAGGTGAAGTGCAGTGAACACACAATGCTTTGAGCATGGCTGGTTTGGATTTAAACCTTGGCAGAGTCACTGTGCACGTTTCCACCCTTACCAAAGCAAGAGCAGAGCGAAGCTCACTGCTGAGCCGAGTTCAGGAAGGCTCCTCTTTGTGATTGGATGGGGCTTCTCTCTTTTGTAAAAGGAATTTCTTATGCTGAGACTCTTTGTACATATTTATAATGACTTTATTAAAAAAAACAAAAGAAAAATGACTGTTTAATGGTGAAAAAGGCTCCGGGTTTTCATTTCCCCTCTGAAACAGGAGAGAATAATTCCTTTCTGCAGCCATGGAACTCCACTGTGGTTCCTCATCAGCTCTTCGTAGAGCTGATGCTTCCCCTGTATGTTCTCTGGTCCAAATGTCCTATTTGAGGGTGGAAGCATCCTGCCTCCCAAAGCCACCACGTAACAGACTGGGAGCAGCATGGGCTGTTTCCTCCCCAGAACAGGGACTGAAGGGGGTTGTTAAAATTTAACAGCTCTATAACAGTGGTCTGTGGTAAATTCCTCATCTTGCAGGAATTAAGGTGATCTCTCTAATGCTTCCAGTAGAATAAACAGCCACCATATGAAATTTCACCTATTTAGCACTAATTTACCTTAATTCACTTTAGAGAAGTGGAGCACTGGGTGGTCCAGCACCCAAACCTGGTCAGAGGGAGGCACCTCCTGGAACGAAGGTCACCCATCGGATCGTAGTGCTGCATCTTGTCACTGAGGTACCTGAATAGCAACTCTGCTGCCAACTGGTAAAGAACATTCAATAACATAAGAAAAAAGACTATAAGAATGCAAAAACTATTCCTCACCTGTCCCTTTGATCACCTTCGTTATCACCAAAGGAAAACAAAAACCATTGGAAATGGGATCAACTGCTACCTGTTGTGTTAGGCTCATACCTTTCCATACACTCCTCCAAATACATTTTCCAGGAGCATGTAGGAAAAAGATCAGAGTTAGAAGTGGCTTCTCAAACACTTTCAGGGCAGGTATCACCAACCCTGTAACAAATGGGCATTGCCCTGCAAGCTGGTGCTCAAACCTTTGTAAATCCCTTGCTACAGAACCAGTCATTTTCCCTTTTCCCGGTGACTGTACCTCACTACCACACTATCATACACAGTGTTTCTGTGCCCACTGAAAACCTTCCTTCCTTCCTGAAATCTTTTCCCCATGCCCAAAAGGGCTGTTCCCATTAGAGATGGCCACTGGATTCCTTGGCTTGTTTCCCCACTTCCATGGGATCCATTTGACAACAATCAACTCACTTTCTTTTGGCAAGTGAAGCTTTTCCTCCCCTACTTCCCTGTACCTCTCAAGCCAGATCTGGACCATCTTCCTCACTCAGGGTCTGCCTCTCCTGTTTCCCCTCTGGCTCTACTATTCCCAAAGAAATGTTGAGCCCTAATCCTGTTACAATTAGCTCCTGTTTGCTTTAATTCTCCCTGGGGAGTTTCACAGCAGGAGGGGAAGGCAGCAGCCAGCACATACACAGAGGCTCATTTCCCCCAGGTACAGCTCTTCCTGATGATCCACTCAAGTGGATTGTAACCTTACAGCCATTTCCATAGTAATGAGCAGGGAAGATGCCACAGTTACCTAATGAGGAGCTTTCTCTGGGCATGCAGCACAAAGCAGAGGTTGTTCAGTGAATGAGAAAGCTCCATCCCACAAACAACAACTCCATTTGCGTGGAGATGCCACTGCAGCAACCTCAGCAGAGATGAGAACTGCAGTAACATGAAGCGCAGTCATTCTCCTGTTAACAGCACAAGGTATCCCCTCAAAGAGCTTTTCCTTTCCAGCACCACAGGTGGATTATCCAGCTTGTGTTTAAACCAGGCTGGCTCCTGAAGCTGCTGTGTAATTCTGCCCTGAGGGCAGATAGTCTCAGGAAACAGCCTCCCTGATGCCCCAGTGCTTGTGGTACCACTGGTGCTGCATAGACTCACATGTTTCCTGGGTTTGGATGCAGGCAGACTCTGGATGAAGCCACTGAGCCTTCCTCAGGGGCTGCACTGAAAAGCATATTGCAGAGAGATGGGGATCTATGAGATGCTCTGGCTTAGGAGCTTGACTTTTCACCAGACAAATCAAGCTTGACTTTAACCTGTCTGTGCCTCCCACTGTTTTCCACATATGCTAAGAAATCAGAACGTCTGACCAAGACGTAAAAGTAAAGAAGAAAAATATTCCAAGTGTCATTTCCAGTGTCACTGGCATGGCCTTTCCCAAGTTCCTCGAGATTTCCAACCCATGCCATTTGTGGAATCAATTCCAAAGCACGGCTGCTGGGAAAGGACATTTCTCCAACTCAAAATGAAATTGGGGCAGGAGGTTCTGAACAACTTATTTGGAGGAGTTCTCAAGGGAAGTGTAACAGCAACAGCATAATTCTATGGGGTTAAAGATGCAGGGATGCTAGAGCCAATTCATGTGAAAAATCTCACATTGGTTTGAGCCAGAGGGCAGCTTTTTCCCCATGTATCAGTTATACACATGCAATTCACAGTACTCTTGCCTTATACATGCAATATTTAGCTATACTAAAAGGAGAGAAATAGAGGAAACATCCCAGGCAGTTTACAACCGCTTAAGTTCAAGACAAAATCTTGGCTGCAGCTTAGTTGTACAGTTTGCCATAACATAAACCACCTCTTCCTTGCCTCCGAGGATAAAGTTTCTGGATAGTAACAGTTGTTGTTCTGTGGCTCGTGGAGAAACAGAGCTGGAAGAAAGACTAAGATAAATCCATGGGCTACTAAAGAGGGGGCTTGGGATCACCAGATTTTCCAGCTTTGTCTTCTCTCCACATATGTTATTCCATTTGTAATGGTTTTAATACACCTGGAAGTGAGCAGAGGTGGTGCCATCCTTCCAGCAACGCAGGGTTTCAACCGTGACAGAACGACAGAGAGGACAGGTCTTCTCCCGGTCAAACCAGAGGCAGAGGCATTCTTCACAGAACACATGCTGTGGAGACAGAAGGGCATCATCAGGATGAGGCCAGGAGGTCCAGTCTTGTTACACTCAATAGGACAACCATGGGAGCAAGGAATGATTCAGGTTCAAGTGGACAGTGGAGCTGGTTAGCAGCACTCATATGGTAAGAAATGTAAATCCCAGCATTACTACTATTTCAGTTGGCCAAAGCTAGTGATATATTTACTGTTTCTTACTATAGCAGTAGAAACATTAAAAAGGCAAACATTAAAACAACATTTGGCTAACAAAGTGGTTGAGAGCATTTTCTCTACCATTTTTCCATCCTCAATTCCCTGCCTGTACTTAGCTCAAACAACCCCTTCCCTCCCCCTACTCATTGCATTTGCTTTTTTGGACTCACATAGAATCATAGAAAGGTTTGGGTTGGAAAGGGCCTTAAGATCATCCAGTTCCAACCCCTTGCCATGGGCAGGGACATCTTCCACTGGAGCAGCTTGCTCCAAGCCCCTGTGTCCAACCTGGCCTTGAACACTGCCAGGGATG
>JBCJKH010057164.1:0-25680 GCA_039877255.1 Loriculus beryllinus | reverse complement strand
TCCCGATACGACGTTCTGCCGATATCCCCCACCCCACTACAACCTCCTTTCAGGTAGTTGTAGAAAGCAGGAAGGTCTCCCCTGAGCCTTCTCCAGACTAACCCCCCCACCCCCCCCCCCTCCCCCCAATGGTTAAAGAAAACCAAAACACACAATATGTGGAATTGCTAAGTTGAGCCCTTGAAAAAGTAGTTCAGCCTCTTGGAGATTTCATTTAATCCTTTTTAACTTTTCATTTCTCTTCTCATTCCTCACTGTGGGTGACAGAAGCCTGTGTCACCTAGAGTTTGACTTCAAATGAACCAAAAATAAAGTTATGATGAATACCTTCTGTTGTAATATAGATTTTCATTGCAAGGAGCTATTACCTAAATTAATACAATATAGATCTCGGGGACGTATTGGAAAAACTGGTTTTGGAGCTTAGCTTTAGCAATTTCTAAGCGCACATTTATCTCGACAGCTGGTTTGTTTGGGCCTTTTTTTTTTTCTGCTAGGGATATTTTTTTTTTTTTTTATTGCAGCATTAAGTGAGATGTCTCCCTGTCTTTTTTGTTTTTTTTTTTTTTGTGGGATAAAGTACCCAACACAACTGTGTACTTTTTGTAGTACATTTTGTGTTTCAGGCCACATCTGCATCAGTAAATGAAACAGGCCAGGGTCTTGAGGGAAGTGGCCCAGAATAGATTTTGGTTTTAGAACTAAACTCTCTTCCTAAAAAAGGTAGCCTCATGCCTACTGTCAGAAGTCTCCAATGCATGCTGCCCATCTGAACCATAGAACTACTTGGCACATGCCAAAATCATATCAAGAAATTTGCTAGTAACAGCATGAGTGGTGATAAGCTTCTGCAGAAGCTCATGCATGCCGTTGCCTGTTAATTTACTAAAAAAGATACAGGCTTTGAAAATATATCTGTTTTGAAAAACAAAACCAAAAAAGTCTGTAATTGATTTATTTATATTTGGATTTCTTTACATATGCTATATCTAAGCATTTGGGATGTAGTGTTTCGAATATTAGTTGGAGAGCCATGTCTTAAATGTTCTGTGACTTAAATGATTACACTAGGATAAAATGTGGTAGAATATGAAGACGTTAAAGGCACAAAAGAAGAGGAAGATGTAAATGAAACTACACTAAAGTGATAATGCAAAAGCTTTCCTACCTGCTTGTTTTAGATGCCTGCATTGTGTGCTATACAAATGTAAAATAATTGATAATACTGAGTTTTTCTACAATATTTGTTAGAATTAATATCTTATATTTAGATCAGTTGTTTCAGATACTCTGCTGCTGCTATTTAGGAGTCCATAATAAGAAGAATTTTTTATTATTATTTGATGATAATAATAAAAAATATGTACTCAAATGAGGATCAGGCAAAAGACTTTTTAAGCTCCAGATTAAAAAAGCATTTCCACCATGTGGAGAAAGTTCTAAAGCAAGAAAAGACCTGAGAAATATATTGCTTTCATTATGCTAGGTATTTTAGAGTTTAATTTTTATTCTGTGCTTCATTTCAGTTGGTATGTAGCTCCTGTTCTGAACATTACTCTTGACGTTGGAACTGTTGTAAGACCTCCCTGAGGATTAATAAGACTGAAGAGAAGCAGCAGCCATGGCATACTTTGGGAGGCTGCCTTTCTCATACAATGAATTTGATGAAGTACGTGCTGGGAGCCAAGCATCATACCCAGTATACCATTCTGGTTCTGCTGGAGAGGTCAGCCTAGGATTCGATCGAATAGTTGATGAAGTCAGCAATGAATATTTTTTTTATGGTTCATCACATTCACATCCTCATGAAGAAATTTTTTTCCCATCAGATGTCTTTGGTCTGAATGTGCCTGACCAGCAGTTTTGTGGTCAGCCTCTAGTTGCTTACAATGAGCATTACCCTAGAAATCCTGTCTCTCACTGGCAACAAGGCACAGTGTCACCAGCAGTTGGCTTCAGGTCTTATTTACTGTCCGATTATGAAAACGTCTCACTAGTGTATCCCTACCCCTACAGTCAAGAGAGAGAACTCTATGGAGGGAGTAATTTAAGACCAGTCACAAATGTGTTTGATTCAAATGTGGGAAGAGGCAACACAAATCTGAATTTTCAGGCAGGTTTTGATAACGTAGATGCTCGAAGTCCCGTTTTCTTAGACAACTATCCATTTGGACAAGAAGTGAAAGATGAAAGTGGAAATGGAGAAGTTTGTTTAACTGACACTTCCAGAAGATGTGACATAAAACCTACCTGGCCCAGCAGCTCTGGACTTGACAGAGAGGTATTTAAGTTTTCTCATGTTAATAGTGCCTAAGTTCTTGATTCTTGTTTCTGCCCTTGCACTTTGTGTATTTGCTTAGACTGATGCATCATGGATTAGAAGCATTTGATTTAAAGACACCATGACAAATAAAACATTAAGGCCTTGTGTGGAAGCAAAAGCATTTTACACTAAAAGAGAATCTAGATTATGGTCTAGAATGCTCCAATGGCCTCATTTTGTGGCTCAATGAACCATGAAACTGCCACAGAGAGAGAAGTACAGAAATGTAGAGTAAGATGTGTTTGAATGAGAGAAGATAACAAATCTTATGGTCTGATATGAAACCTGAGATTCAAAATAACAATGTATTATCCTGAATCTGTTTTTCTGTTGAGCTAGCCTATTGTCTCTGTGTCTAGTTTGGCTGACATATCCTGAACCTGAGAGAGAAAAATACTGTGTCCTGCCTTCATGTTCTGCATATATAATAATTTTCTAAAAATAGACAAATTTACTGTAACTGCAGAAGCTGGATGCTATTGCACAGACTGTCATTAGTTGTCTTTGTGAAAGAGATGCTCTACCTTTTTTAACTCCTTCCATCAAGTGTTCTTAGCTCCATTCATGGTTTTGCAGTTTTTAATAATGATGTCTTATGGGACTCCCATGACACTCTGATGTTATATCTCTCATTTTCTTTCTTGCACAATCCTGACATAGAGGAGGGAAAAGAAAATTATAAATTGCTCCTTTTCTCTAATCCTTGTTAGCATTCTGAATCATTACAGGAATCTTGAAATAGCCTACAAGATATCTCTGCATCTGCACCATGAATATTAAATGACAGTTTAGGTTCACTTTCTGCTTTAAACTCCCAGTCATCATAGTTTCATAAAGTAAAAGGGAAGAGGCAGTTGATTGACTTGTGTTTATGTCTGTGAATAGGGAGAACTATAGAAGTAAACATATGCAGACCCAGACAGATGGGGAGGCAGGAGGATAAATATATCTGAGGACAGGAACTCTTAACACTAGTCCCGGGCACCACATTTTGGAAGTTCAGTTATGAATGCAAAAGGGAAGGGGATGAATAGGTGGCAAGACAGAAGAGTGGTGGTGTTTTTTTTGCTTATGATAGGAAAACTAAAGCATAAGAAAACTAAAGCATCATGATGAAAAGCTTTCTCATGAGAAAAGTAGAAAATAGTAGGATACAAATGAGCAGGAGGAGATTAAATTGTGGTATGGGAAGAAGAGGTGCTGAAGGAAGCAGAGATGGAAGAACAGCTGCAAATGCTTCTTTGACAGAGGAAGTAATTATAAGGAGGGAAGGGAAGAGATGAGTGACTCAAAGGTGACTACAGTTGAATGTGTGGAAGGATTTGATTAAGTCAGGGAAGTATTTGAGCAGTTTAGATAGAAGAGGAAGAGATGGGAGAGAGGAAAGAATTGATTTGTACCAGAAAAACCAGTGTGGTCATAGGAATTCCTTCAGGGAGAAACAGGCAAGTCAGGATAGAGAGCCAAGGCAAGGGGCTAGCAACTGAACCTTGAGATACTCAGAAAGGGAAAATGAGAGTTAAGGAAAGGTGAGATAGCAAAGGGTAAAAAAAGCCTGTGAAGAAGTAACTCATTGCTACTGAGCTGGGAGTTCTGGAGAAGATAAGAAGGGCTGTGAGGTGGCAAGGCTAATGCAGAGTATGACTCTCAGAACAGCTGGAAAAGTGGAGCACCACAGAAATGAAAGAAAATTAGCAAAGATTGGTTGATGAGGTCCAGGATGTGTAAATGATGCATCTGAGTAGTGAGATATGAAAACCAAGACTGCAGACAGAGGATGCTGTAACATGGAAATTAACATCGAGATTGGTCATAGGCATGAAAAATGAAATCCACACATAGCTGAAATCATACTGTCATTCTGATCCATGGCTCTTGGATGCAGTTGTATGGCCATAGGCTTTATTTAATGTGTGCTAATCAAAATATGTCCATTGCAATAAAGGTAACATTAATTTTCTCCTGCCTTGTCATCACCAAGTCAGGTGTTCCAAAATACTAAAGAAACTGTCTTCATAACATTCGTGTAAAAAGAGATTTATTTTCTCTCTATTAGAAAGAAAACTGAAAAACAACCTATAAAGTATCAAATACATTTGGCAGCTCCATCTACAATATTTGGAATCTATTTTTTTTCAGAATAACTAGCAAAATTCACTTCTTCACCCAAACCCAATCATCAGACCAAATTTCATTATTTCAGTTCGTGTGCTTCAGAAATGAGAAATACACAATAAGTATTTATATTTGGGAAGGATGGTTCAGGTGGCTTGCTTAGTGAGAAACCTGTGAAAGTGAAAAGATAGATTCCAGTCATCCAGGGATTCACTGTTGTCATCAGTTCTCTCCATAGAGAGCTCCTTTTTAGTAGTTATTTGATCACATTCATCTTCAAGCCATGAATTTGAAGATTCATACTCATATCCTCATGGCCAATTAGCCTTTACCTGTATTGGCCCTCTCCTTGCTTAATCACAATCTGTTCCTTGGTTTTTTTCAGTTCCTAACTGTGGTTTTGGTCTTTTAATATCTTCAGTCACATTCAGTGTTGTGTCCCAGCCTCACCTTTTCTCACCTGTGGTCTGGTTTTCTCAGCTTTTTATTTATCCACTCTCTCTTTTTTCCATGCCCTTTTCCAGGACACTGTGCTTGCTCTGTAATGACGGAGATGCAGGTGGGAAAGAAACCTTTTTTTGTTGCTGAAAGCAGCAGGTTTCCAGGTTCCCTCCTGTGGGAGTCTCCACCGCTACTCCTGTAGGGTAGTCTTCAATTATCTCTCCTTTGCATCATAGGGCTTCAGTGGTCCTTCTTTCTGTAGAGCCCTTATCAATCTTGTGTTCCTCCTTTTGGCTTTTCAACTTCTGCATCTCCTTCACTGCAGCCAGAACACAGATCCCACCAGTGAGGCCCCTGACATCCCCAGCCCTAGGGAGGGGTGCCAGGCAAGCCATGCAGCCAGAGATATGGGCTTGAATTCCTCCATCTCTAATGTAGGGGTACACAGCACCCCAGATGCAAACCTTCTAGAGCCTTGTCAATGTATCATTTTGTAAAACTCTCTACCCTATGTAAATGTGATCAGGAATGGGTTTTTTATTCTTGGGTTGGGTTTTTTTTTTTGTTTTGGTTTGGTTTTTTTTTGGAGGGGTTGTGTTTTTGTTGGTTTTTTTTAGTGGGGCTTTTCATGACAACATGATCTGGGGAGCCCATTACTGTAACCAAATCATTTATAATTTCTAAATAATGAACCTTATTCCTGTCTGCTGAAGTAAATTTTAAAGCAGGTGTCTAACCAAGGTGGAATGAAATGAGCCAGTGGAGGAGCTATGTGTTCAGTGCTTCCTGAAAGAGCTTTTTCAGCTGTCCATAGAATCAGAGATGAGAGACCACTGATTTGTATTGCTAAATTTAATTTCATTCTCTTATTTCAGCCCTCAGGCTTATTCATTGTTTTTTCCTACCAGACATTTCAATTTTTCCTTCTACTCATGATGCCCCCTTATTATCTTTACATTTCATAAGCATTCTTCTAATGCTTCTGCTGTTGTGGTTAATGAAAATACTACATATGATGAAACCCCAGACCGATGGTATCTATAAAAGGGTTGTAGTTTTTGAGGTTTCTGTTCTGGCATTGCTATCTGCCCATTAACTAGCTCCCAACAGATCTTTCATCTTTGATAGCCATCCTACCTTTAAACTGTAACTAAATTTCTCAGCCTACATCTTCTTATGCCTATTGTACTTCCTTGTTCAGGGAAAAAAATCTTGAATTTGGTTTATTATTTATTATTTTTTTATAAATTTACATACTTGTACATACATTATCATTAAAATGATAAAATAAACCTTTCCATAACATCTCAGTTTCCTCTTCAGTGACATGTCATGACATTTTCATTCATTTCTTCAGTGACATTCATGACATTTTAAACCCCTTCACTCTCTGAAGGGGTTTAAAAGTTGGTGTCTCAGGGGAACATTGTATATGTCTCTGTGTACAAGAATAGAATAGGCTTTCTTTCAGATGCAATGGTGTTAAGCTCTTTCCTGGAGCTAATGTTGTGACTAAAGGGTACTGTGGCAAACAGACAAGGGAGTACTTTGACCTAAAATAGTGGCTCAGACCTGTGCTCTCCAAGTTTAGAGAAATTATCTAGGGATTTTTCATGTTCAACAGAGTACAGTGGTTTCCTGTTACCTGTTTTAGGGACTTAGGTGGCAGGTTGATGGAATTTGAAGGGATCCTAAGATTCCTTCCATAGCAGAAAACGTGAAAATAAGGATTAAAACTCACTGCACCATAAGCTTCATTTTGTTGCCTCTCCCTTTTGTAAACTAGGCATACATATTCTGCATTTAGAATGCAGACACAGGTGAATTTTGAAAGCTTTGTCTGCTATTCCTTGCATTTTGCACAGGGGGGGGGGGGGTGTAGAAAATCATCAAACACATAGTTGATGCTTTGTGACTTTGTGTTTTTTCTCTGAAAGCATTTGGAGTGCAGTCAAAATGGGGCTATTTGTGCTTATTTTGGAGCTCCATCAAGTCAGGGGAGGGATAATAAGGTATGAAAGTTCTCATGGAGGCACTTCAATGTTAGCATTATGCTGTTTTAGCTTCTGTTGTGATCTAAATAACTTGGCTCTGTTCCTTCTGGTGTTTTTCTGGTATTTTTAGGCTACAGGTTGGTCTATCCAGCTGGTTGCAGCAAATCAAGGAAGTAATGAAAACACAGTTGCTTTTTGCAGTGCAGTGGAGAAGTAAGTAATGAAGAAGACTGTATATTGTGTCTGTCTGAGGTGGAGCTAATTTTCCCCCTAACGGCTGTCTGAATGCAGTGATTTGTACTGGTGTATTGTATAACTGGAAAGGTGTTGATAACACACTGGTGTTTTGGCTACTGCTGAGCCTCGCAGCAGAGCATCAGTGCTTTCTTTCCAACAATTCCCCTTCACCAGTAGGCTTGAGGGTAGGTCAGATCTTGGGAGGGGACAGGACCAGCCCTGCTGGCTCAAACTGACCAAAGGGATATTAAACTATATGATGTCTGCTCAGAAATATAAGCCAAGGGACTGGGGGTAAAGGGTGTCAGGGTAAGTTGCTATTATGAAGATTTTCTTCTGGAACAACTACTACATGTACTGAAGCCCTACTTTGCAGAGAGTGGGCTAGACAAAATCATAGAATAGTTAGGGTTGGAAAGGACCTTAAGATCATATAGTTCCAACCTCCCTGCCATAGGTAGGGACACCACAGACTAAAGCATGTCACCCAACATTCCCTGCTGATGGGAAGTAGAGAATAAATATTTTGTTTTCTTTCACTTCTGTGCGTGGACTTTGCTTTTGTTTTTTTTGGTCTTATTTCCCCTCTCCCTTTTTCTCCATCCTGTTGAGGAGTAGAATGAGAGTGTCTTGGTGGGCACCTGGTTTACAGCCAACATCAACCCACCACACCCTGCATTCTTTAACAGAGCCATAATTCTAGTACCTACTTAAATATGAAATGCTCCTAGTTTTGGTTTAAAAAATAAAATTAATTCCAAAAAATGTTTTCTCCCTTACCTGTTCCTTTTATCAGTGACAAGTACACTTAACTCTTCAGTGTTGATGGTTTATAGTGTGTGAAACTTAAGTTCAATTTCCTGCCATTGTCTTGGACAATATTAGTGCTTGTATAGCTCAGAGCAGGAAAAAATCATTGGAGGGACTGACTGTCAGGGAACAGAATTACTACATGCTGTCATGATGACAAATCAGACTTAACAAGGGACAGAGAGTCCTTTATTTATTGTTTACCATTACAGGTAATAGCATAGCTTCATGGGATAGAACTCTTTTTACTTAATCTTCCTTGGGAAAAGAAATTGTGTTGAAATCCAAAAACACTTAAACATACAGGTTTTTAGACCATCTGTGCAGATTCATTTTCCTTGGTTAGGTATTCACTGGTGCCACTATGAAGTTGTTGGCACAAATGCATACTTTTTACCCCAGCAAAGTGTTTGGAAAATAGAATGCTGGATTTTTTGTTTGGTTTTTTTTTTTTTACTTACTTTATTTATGTATTTTTAATGGAACTGAAAGAAAAATCAAGTTTGATGTTACCCTGAAATTAAGAGTGAATCTATTATATATTCATATGGGGTGGATGGATGGTCAGCTTCAAAACATTCACATACATCTCAGTTTCCTTTTCTTCCCCACAGTTCAGTCTGAACTCTAACCCAATTGTACTAACATTAGTTGCATGAAGGTGCATTCCAAGTAATGGGGTGTTCACTTCTTTTAATGTTCTGATATGATATATTTAGCTTTTCACTCTGATTATAGCAAAAGATTAATAGAACTAAGTCATTCCTGTTCTGCAGTAACTAGTATCACTAGCAAATATTCTTAAACAGAAAATAAGAGCAACTTTTGCTTTTCTTCTATAATATAAATGTGAAAACATTCCTAAGACAAAATGTCACAGCAAGCAAAAGACAGCAAAAGTCATAAATTTGTAAATAATGTATTCAGTCTTGCCAAATGAGCATCCTTTGAGTCACAAAGAATCCCAATAACTGGCTGTTGTATATTGGAAGCGAGATGTATAATTCAAACTCTGTCTTCCAGACTTGCACCTCCAGCATTTGGCTCAGATAGAAACCTGTCAAGTGTTTCTGTAGGTAATATTAATACAGGTAGGAACCAATAATTGAAATGTTTCATAATACACAACTGTAAAGCAGTTTTCCAAATGCAGTCAGGTTACTTCTGCAGCTATGGACATAGCCTATAGTGAACGTTCATCCATGAGTAGCTTTCTAAAGTGAGTTTGATACAGAAGATGCCAAGTTGGTAGCCTTAGGGTTCAGTGCTGCAAAATGCTGTTTCTTCCCCCTCCTACTGACTCCAGGGATGTGCTCTGCACTGCAGAGAAATTATGAAATGCTGTGAAATAACAAAATCTCTCTAAATGTTAGTACTTTCCTCATGCACTGTGTTGTTGCAGCACAGAAGGGAAGTAGCACAAGATTTTCTTCATGAAATACTTTTATAGTGTTTCAGTTATGCCTTGAAAGACCTAACCTTTCAGAATTTTGTGATGGGCATGTTTCGCTCACCTGCTCAGGCAAGGTGCCCTTTAAATCACTTAAAAACAATAGATGGCCGAAATGAGCAACACTTCCTGAAACTGAATGCATCTTTATTTGAAATGCATAAAAAAGCATATTTCTTTATGCACATTATTCTAAAATACATTGTGTGTGCAGGGAAGATGAGGTTTGCTTTGTTTTGGAATGATTGCCAGAAAGTTCAGGAGGTGATTCTTGCCCTATGTGTGCATGTAGTCCATTAATCTGATGCTGGAGATAGAGTAGTGAAGTTTCCACTCTTGTTCAGTCGTTGGCCTTCTTACAGAAACAGGTTACAAGAGTGAATTTTGTGATAAGGGTAAGCTTTATGTGTATCTTGCTCGCAAAGAAATAGACTGACAACCACTACATAGGTCACCAAAGCAGCCTCTGTAATATAATGATTTTTTTACTGTAAGTATAAATCTATCTCATACTGAAGGTATTGTCAAGCCTCATTTCCTTCTACCCCACTGAAACATCATGCCCCCTGGCTTTTCATTATAAGAAATGGGCTGCCTCATTGGATTATTAATTTTGGAAGCCTAGGCTTTTTTTTTCCTTCTCATGCTATAGAAATATATGACATAAAACAGTAGTTCGTTGTTTAAGAGAGTTGGGCAGCAGCCCTGAGGCAGGAGGTAACATAGTGATGAAGAACTTTATGTGAGAGAACTATGGCTCAAAATACACTGTCATCAGAGATGATATAAAGTGCTGCCAACTCAGAAGCTGCAAAATGCTGCTTGAACTAACAAACAAATAAAGAATGCAATATGCTTAGTACAGGATGTTTGAATTAGCTGCTAAAATATTCAGGGCAGTTAGTATATAAAGAAATGTAAAGCTTCGTCTGGACCAATATGTGCCTGTACCTGCAGCAAAGTGCATTTGCTTAAAAAGCAAGTTTAATCTCAGATGATAGGCATAATACCTGCAACCAATGTTCATTAGAAAATGGTACCCCAGGAGGAATTTGTTTCTGCAGGTCTTTGGTAATTGGAAGAAGGAGGGGCAATATATTTTATAGGTAATGGTATATCAGAGGAACTCAGTGACTGTAATAGTTATTGTTCTCTACAGGCATTCACATAAATACACAGGGTTTTAGTAACGAGGATTTCAGATTGGATTCTAGAGCACTGTGAAAATAGGGACTTCTTAAGATTTTGCATAGAAAGCAGGTGCCTGTATTCATTTTGACCAGCTGTCCTAGTCTCAGCTGTCTGTGCACATGCTCTTGGTTAGTTTTATGTTAAAACTCTTCCAAGTACATATTTGAGCTCTCTTATTTTTACTGTGCTCAGTGTACACTGAAGTCTGTGTTTAAACTCCTTTTGGCTTCACTGAGGTCAAGTTCATGAAGATTTTACTGATGGTTTTCCTACGTTAGTAGGATGTATTTATATGGATGTAAAAGATGTAGTTATATGGATTCTATCTGATTTGCAGTTATCTCACTGAGTTTGATTTGCTACCATTTTACCCTCCTTTTGTGCAGGATTTTATTCCTGACAGCTCTCTATGTAGTGTGTGTTAATGGTATCTTGAGATTTCTTGGTTTGTTCTTAGGAGAGTTCTGAAATGTGCACTTATGTAGACATCATTTTATCACATATTCTTTTCAGAATAAGGATTGCCAATCCTGCTTTTGACTTGAAGACAAACACTGGGAAAATCTGGAGTATTGCAACAAAGTTCCCCAACCATATCCTTGGTGAATCAAAATTCAGAATCAGCATTTGGACAGATTCTTCACCGCATCCTCTGCTTCTTGCACCACATGGTAAGTGATTGAGGTGTTCATATCCTTTCACTATTCAGTTTCATGGAGATGATAAAAAAGTTGTTTTTTGTCTGGAAATATACTTGAAGAGCAAGCCTTATGTGAGTCTTGAGTACATACTTTGTCAAATATGGTCACTATATTTGCTGTAAAATTAAAATCCTGTTAAATATCAAACTTTTTTAACGTGTAGATCTCTACTTTCTTTAATCAGAACTGGGATCAATTCTGGCAGTCTCAAAGAGGCCATCATTCAGATGGAATTTGAGCTTTTGCCTAATTTAAAGTGTAGGAGTAGTCCCATGTACTTGCGGAACTTTTTGCAGCTTTGACTCTATTTCTGAATCCAAGTCTATAGTTGCTGAGACTCCTCTGCACCTAAGGTTATAAACAGGTCAGGAAAAGTACATGCTGGTCAAAATATGAAAAGAGAAATTCCAACTCTGTGAGAAGAAAATAATTAAAAATTGGTTGTGGACTCTCCATCATTGGAGGTTTTCAGCATCTTACAGGACAAAACCCTGAACAAGCTGGTCTGAATTCAGTGTTGACCCTCCTTTGAGGAGGACAGTGGACTTCTGAGGTCTTTCCAACCTAAATTATTCTGTCACTAGTGACTGTGGGAAGGTGCCACTGCTCTTGTGCATTATGTATTATGCTGAATGGGAGAATCTTTGATTCCAGCTCTGGTAATTTTCACTTTTCAAGGCAGATATGCAAAAATGAAGTGAGTTAAATCCTCTTTCCCCTTCTTCTTGTGCTGCTTCCTTAAGAGATAGTTGGTTTTTTTTTTTTCTGCTTATGAATAATTTTTTCACCTGTCAAGAAATTATTTGGCTGTTAGCAGGCTAAGTATTAGTTTGATGGGTTGAAAGCTGAAAATCCAGAGCTCTAGAGAATGTCAGTCAACATATATATATATATATATATATATACACACACATCTTTTAAGTATTTTCATAAATATATATGTATTCATATAAGTTTGGTTGCTTGATTTGGCACTTAATGGAAACACAGTTACTGGAAAGCCTGGAAAATAGTAGAATGTATCATCTTAAACTAATATTTTGTGGATACTATGAAGAAAAAGACCAGAGATCCTGGGACAATTGGTCCAGAGGGTGGTATTTCCAGCACTTATATCAGCTAGGCAAGGGATCTACACTGAAGTTCCCTACAATGCATATGTTTTACCATGTAGGTGTCACTTACACTACAGATCATTCAATGAAGTCTGCTTAGCTTATTCACAGAAGTGCTTTAGAAGGCACATCTAAAACTGAAGGGGATATAAGAAACTCTCCCTATCTAAACTTGTTTACAGACAATCCAAACAATTAGATATAGTTGAAGTGGGGGAGGAAGTACACTCCTTTGCCCCATATAATACAAAGAATTGTTCAGTGATGCAAAAACAATTAGCAGAGTAAGGAGAGAAAAATATGTTTATGGAGTAAAAATTAATAATACTAGTTTCAGGTTTTGTCCAATGAGTGACCTGAGAAAGGTGCGTGTTACAATTTTAATTCAAGATTCTGTGCCATTTTCTTCTTTGAGTGTGTCTAAATTTAGCAAATAGTCACTGCGGTTTACATGTCAAACCTCCTATGAGGAGTCACTTAAATCAGAGAGTTGTCACAGTGCTAGATGTTTGGAACTGGTAGAAAATGTTTAATTGAATTGGCTTTCAGGACAAAAGAAAAAATGAGTTTGCAAAGAAAATTAGATTTTTCTGAAGGAACTTCTGAATCCATTGATGCATTTGCTTTTCCCTGGGGAAGACCAGACCAAAGCAAAAACCAAACTAGCTGTGGTAAGCGACTCTGGTTTAATTCAGCTTTAGCTGTGTCACAGTCTCCTCCCCTAGAAATGTCAACTGTTCTCTGAAGTTTTTTTCAGGATCACATCCCCTAAATTTCTATACAAAAAAAGTTTTGCATTGGTTTTGTTCTAAAATAGTAGCAACTCTGAACCAGATTTGCCGTGGACAACTGGGTAATTCAGGACACCTTTAATCCTTACGAAACTGGTTGGTTAGGCTCAGTTTAAACTAGTTATCTAAACCTGAAGCAGTGTAAATTAGGCAACACACAAGTCTGTGTTACCTGTTTAGTTTCTGGGTATTTGTAGGTAGCTTTCGCTTACATATGAAAAAGTTCACTTAAAGCCACTAGTAAGAGCTCTTGCAGCAGTAAAAAAATATCATGAATTGAAGAAATGAAAGGAAAAAATACTCTGGCTTTACTGTTACCAGCTACAGACAATGAGATTGCCTAAGAACTGTGGAGGAAGCCCAGACATTATTTTGCATTGTAAAACCATCTCGGTACATCACGTGAAGAGTCAGATCTTTTTTCTGCTAGAGAAAGGCATCTCAGACTTGCAGCATCAGTGCTTGTGCAGTATGCTCTACATTGCTCTAAAGACCAAACTTAGACATGTTTGCAATTTGACTGCCAGATTATGTAGCTGTTCTTTTCCATTTTTTTAACCTGTTTCAGTTTTTCTAAAATGGACAGAGAAGAGGTGTATTAGTAAGATTAGAAAATGACTTAAAAGCTCAAGTAGTGCTTAAAATAATTCTCAAAATTCTAGAATATTTTTGAACACCAGATTGTGCAAACTGAGAGAACACTTCTTTATATGTATAATATGTAATAATATGTCATTGAGATATTTCTATATAGTTATGACTATGCATAATATTATATAATATTCATACTATGTTGTATATATAAAATGCACCTGAGCATTTATTTCTTGATTATGGCTAAAAAGGTGGCACAGTAGAAACAATAGCAAATAAAATTCTAGAGCCTTCTTGTGTCATGAACAGCAACAGTCGACTTTTGCAACAGCTCACATGAGAATTATACCAAGATATTAAGCAGGAAAATAAAAATAAAAAATAAAGTTAAAAAAATAAAAATTGCCGTTTTTCTTTCCCTTTCTGCTTAGCAATGTGTTAGGTAGCAAATGTCTCATTTCTTCTAGACGGACAAAATGGACGTATATTCTGTAACTTGCTGTAAAGTATTTGAAGAAAAAAATCAGGTGTGGCTTGATCTAATTCCTCTTGATGGAGCTAGTCTGCAGCAGTAGACAGGAATTGTAAATAAATTCTTTGCTCAAGTATCTGTCCTGGAATTCTCCAGCAAGCTATTATTAATTTTTCTTCCTGTCTTTATTTACAGCTGGTTGTATCACTCGTGCCTTAATTGTAGAGATCCTCCAATGCACTAATCAATACGCAGCCCAGGAGGAATGCCTTCTAAGTGTTTGTGGGTTTGATGAATTCTTACAAAAGTAAGTATCTTATTAAGAGTTGGTATTGAGTATGCATTGTGTAATATAAGCTGGGATTTTAATGCACTCTGCTTGCATACCATGTAAACACAACCATAGGCAGAGTTAGGGCTTTATGTACCAAACAATGCATATTTTCTGAAACTCCCAGAGCACACAGTACTTGAGTTCTACAGAGAGGATGGTGTGCTCTAGCACAGGGATTCAAATCCTGGCACCTTATATAAGATTCATGCAGCCTTGAATAATTTGTTTCACTCTGTTGCCCTTCTGGTCTTTCACATCTATAATAGGAGGATGCTGCGACTTCCAGTATCTCACAGTAGTGTTATAAGCATGAGGGGTTATGCATATCCTCAAAGGGGTAAATTACCAAAGGGAGGAGAAACAGTATTATACAGCTGCACAGCAGGTGATTTTTCTTCATATCCAGTTGCAACAATAGTAAAGCAAATGAAGTCAGCACTTCGGTTCTGACTACAAGGTGACTGAAAAAAACATTATACATACAAACAGGTCTTTCTGAATGTATGTAGTCTACAAATAAGGAAGTAAATGCTCTGGTTTGCATTAATTCAAGCAAAATCTTGTGGTAAAAGCACTACTGGACTCAGCCAGTTGTTTCTTGCCCTCTGGCAGCTTAAATTCAGCTGTCAGCAAAAGTGAGCAGATTTGGTGTTGAAACAGCTGAAGTGCAGGCTCTCGTCAGCTGTGCTGTTGCACTGGTGACTTTCAGCAGAAGGGGAGAAGTTGGCAGTTTTCTGTGTAACATGTTAAGCTGGCACTGCAGGAGTCACAGCTCATTTGTTAGAGATGTAAAAAGCGTTAGATAAAATAGCGTACATCTGTAATGGAAAGGGAAATCTTTAGAAGCAGTCATATTTGCAGTATAGTGTAAAAGTTACCTGAACTAGCCCAGAACAAGTCAGCTTGATTAATGACACTAATGCAGTTGTGAGAAACAAGTGTCACACTGTAAATTAGCTTTGTTCTATATCCAGCTTGGACACTTGTACTCTTACACAGGCCAAATGTTCAGATGTTTGTGATGAATTATGCTTTGCAACTAAGGATGGGAACTTCAATATTTCTAAGCCTGCTCTTCACTTGTTCAAATCTCTGTAAAGCAGGAGCTGGTACAGCAGAGCACTGTGTGAAGCATTTACAGCACTAAAACCACTGAGCAGAGAATCAGGTCATACACATATCTCTCAATTACATAAAAGGGCCAGGGCTTTTTTTTGTTGTTGTTGTTGTTGTGGTTGTTGTTGTTGTTTTCAAGAATTTCTTCTCATTTCAAACTAATTACTGAAGAAAATGGGAATAAAGAGTCACTGAATTGATGGTGAGCTCAGTGCGTTTCAGTACAGCATACAGTACGTTGTAAACAGTTTTATTTTCACTGTTGGGAAGAACACATCAATAATAGACTGTTTAAATTCCAGCACTTGCAGGATCTCTGCACGTCTCATTAGCAGTGAAACAAGGTCAATAATGTTCTTCGCTTTTTTTGCTTTGCTCCTGCACTGTCATGCAGAAAGCACTGAGATGCACTTCTGGCCTTAGCAGTTTGTAATTCTGTGCTGTGCAGTGCTTCCAACTCTCTTTCTCTGTGTCCTCATCAGAGTCCTGTATCAGATTTGAAGCTCCAGACCATAATGATTCCTTGGGTAGCTTAACACAGCTTTTGGAGTAGCCTCAGGGTGAGATCTTCCCTGTGTTTGGGCTATCTTTTACTGCAAATTGCTTTCCTAAAGATGTTTCTAACAGAATGATTTGATGTACTTGTGAAGGGCTCTTCCCCAGAAGAGTATTTGGAAATCGTTCAGTGATGAATATCTGCAGAAGTTCCCCTAGTTATGAGACAGCAGAGGGAATAAATAACGTTGTTGCTTCTGCTTTATTGTAATCCAGGAAAAAACTAAAGTGAAGCCAAAACGGTGAGGTGATGAGCTGTTCTCACCAGAATGTTTTAGTGAACCATACAACTCTGTGAAGACCTGTCAAAAGCTTCATTTACTGTTATGTTGACTATTTTAATGAGTACTTCACCCTGTCTCCTGCAGCAGCACCAGAAAGACTTGATGATTTCTGGCATCCATTTAGCTTTGAATTAGATGGGGGAAAAAGTACTTGTGTACTAATGACCATTACACTCAGCACCACAAGATTTAACCATCCATTATCCCCTTCCTATGGAGATATCCTTGAGCTTACATCCTATCTGACTCACAAGAAGAGTATCAGTTTTCAAGTATCCAGATTTTAACAAAACAGAAGGCTGTGTGTAAACTGCAGGTCAGTCCTAACTAATAGAGCCATCTGTGAAATTCTGATTTATAATCTCATTTGGTTTCTGGTTTTAAGTTCATTTTGTTTACTGATCAAAAATCCTGGCCTTGCTTCTATCTGCAAATTCCTTTTTTCTTCTTATGCTTCCTTTTCCTTCAGGGTTTTCTTGCAGTACCTGTAGAAGCTACCAGGATTCATTGGCACCTTGTCCCTTCTCCTTCCTCCATTGTAAGGTGTATGTTACTTACTTCACCACTTAGTTGCTGCAATTTGTTTTTTAGATTTCAGTTTAAGTGCATCTAGAGGCAGAACCCTGTCTGAAGGACAAAGACTCCTTGAAAGAAAAGAGGAGTAAACCCCATATTTGTGTCATCAATTTTTACCACTATTCATAGAATTTTCTGATTTTTCATGTACATGCCTAAACCCTCCTTCTCTGGGTTTTCCAGCTGTGAGTATACTCTCCACTGCCTTAAGCTTGTGCTGTTCATGATAATCTTTTATTTCTTGGAGGGCCATCTGCTGTTTCTAAAAATTCTTTGCTTCATCATCCCATCACACAGACGTTCTGCATCTACCTTGATAATCCTGCTCTCACACTTTCCTGTCTTTTGTAAAATTTAGAATAGATGCTCCTAAAAATGACGCCTCTTCATGAAAGATGTTATATACAAATAAATTAAATTGGGTTTAAGCAGCTTGTGTCAAATAGCTCCTAGCTCTCAATGCCAGCAGCAAGACAAAACCAACCCGTCTCATGTGACAGCAATGAATAAATCCATTTAGACTTTTTTTGCCTTTAGAACTACAGGCCACAAGCTCAGGGCATCCTGAAACACCTAATAAAACAAGGTACGTGGGTGTATTATAAGGATACAGGACACTATTTTTTTTTCTTCATTATTTATTGTTTTACTGATCTGTTTGCAAAAGGTTCCAGTAATGCAGAACCAGCAAAGTAATGAAGTTCAAGGATATTTATAGACTTTCTTCTAAACATCCTTTTTTTCTTTTTTTTTTTTTTCTTCAATAAGGCATCAGATATTGTAAAGGCTCTTTTGTGCTATGTGTTTTTAATTCCACCCATGCTCTACCGTATTGTAATTTGCGCAGTTACCTTACTGCTTTGCAGTTTAGCCAACACAATAAGCAGGGGTATAGAACAGGAGAGTCTGAATGCTTATTATGTCTGCTCACATGCTTACTGATGACAGGTTTTTGCCTAATTCTATTCTCTGAGAACTGAGACCTAAGAACTTGTTTTCATTCAAAGTGAAGTTTAAGCTATTAATTATAGGCCGGGCAGGGTTCTATTCATGCAGACTGGGATTGTAAGAAGCAAGCACTTTCTGGATGAATATGTTCTTTGTAAAAAATAAACTTCATTTTCTCTTGTCACTGCATATTAAGTTTCTCATTCAGAAACACTGCTCAGCGGAGTCTTTTAAAAAAAAGTCTGATTGAACTGTATTAGGATTTGGAGCTTTTAGCACATCAGAGAACGTTGCTGAGGGGAAGCAAAATCGTCTAGTGGTGAGGGAGTCTTGAGAGACTGACAGATTTTCCATTGCTCTTCTGATGTATTGTGGGACCACAGGCAAGTCACTTTACTTTGACTAGTCCATTAGCATGGCCCTTAAAGACAAACGCTGCCTCTTACTTTGTCTTTTATCATGGCATTCTCACGAAAGCTGTATTCTCCACTTAGTAATTCCAGAAAAAAATATGGGCAAACTATTAGTAATGTTGTACCGTTTTTATTGGTGTTTTCTTCACAGAGCTTGGAGCATTGTAAACCAGTTACTAATATTCCTGCTATTCTCCAAAGAGGGCTGTATTTACTTTTATCTTAATAGTACGTCTATAGTAGCAGATCCACATAGCGTGTTACAGCCTAGGGTATGGCTTAAAAGTAGTCTGTCAATCTATGGCTAACCTATATCTCGGTTTCTTATAGCTCACCTTTCATCTAGAGCAGGTTTCCACATTTATGAGGTATTAAATAATTTTGTCTAGTCTCTTGTCACAGTTCCTGTCATAGTTTTTCTCTTTTGTGCAAATAAAAACCACTCATGGAGTCAACTGTATAAATATATAGAAGCACTATAGAAGGACCTTGCTTTAGGTATTTGCTATGTTAGATGGAAAGGTCTGTGACCTTTAATGTGTTTGTTTTTAAAAATTCCTATAGCTACACTTGCACCTTTTGTGACCTCTAATGGAAAGTATTACTTAACTACATTGTAATGTAGGTGCAGAACATCTACTAGATATATAAACTCCCTGCTGTGCTGAACAGAACTTGTGTGCAGCACGCTAATTTAAGTTTAACCATTCATTTGTGCTGGGGACCTCTGCTGCCATGTGAGATGTAAGTCAAGCTTTCTATGATTGATTCATTAGTTTAGTGTTTTTTTGGAACCAAATCCAGCCAGTTTTAAGGTATTCCATCAAAATCCCTTTTAGGTAGAAGAAATGTAGTTTATACTTGAATTCTGAGTTTTCTATGGCACTTGACAAACCACAGAAGAATCGTCTTTCTTTCCTGGCCCAGAGAGTTCTGAAATAACATGTGCTGTAGATCTGTATAAATATGGAATATCCCTTTTAGCACTTATATGGCTGGAGGCTTGAAAAAAGCAACATGAATCTAATTGGAAATTCACTTGAGTTGTAACCAGTGAAGCATGTTAACTTCTTTTGGTGATGAATTTGCCTTTGCAAAAATCAGTGTAATGTTTCCTACCCATTACCCCCACAGGATTTTAAAAAATGTAAAAATATGTTTGCCCTAACTCTGAAAGATCTTTTACATTATTTCACCTGATTAAAACAAAGTGGACGGGAAACAGTGAAATTATTTTTGTTCCAAGTAAATTTAAGAGTTATAAACTAAGGCTGTATTATAACTTGGAAGAAATTGCCAAGAGTGATAAGTGGACTAGAAGCTAAGTAAGAATGAGGAATTTCCCTGTCATAGGTTTCTACAGCATACTAGCATACTTGACCAGCAGTGTAGCTTATAGGAACCACTCCAGCTGGGGGAGTAGAGCTCTGCATTTGGTCTTAGCTGGCATGTGATTTGAGAAGGAGGAATACTGACTCACAGCTTCTTTCACCACCTCTCTGTGAGCTGCACAGGATAAGAACTTTAATTTCTTTTGAGAATCAAGGGCCACGTCTCTTAATGTAGGTGATTTTCAAACTTATAATTAATATTTGATTTTTTTCAACTTGAGTATCTAGCACTGGAACTCATTCTGCAGTGGTACATTCATAACCACGATACTCTGACTAAATTGTGCTGATTTGGTTTTGAAGAATACACATGAATAATCTCTAGGTTTGCGAGCACATGCAGTTTGTTTAGGGTATTCTTTCTCTGTGTTTTTGTTGTTCTGTTACAAAACTTAATGTTCAAAGATGTAACTGAGCACTTATTCTAAAATTGTTTCACCAGCAAGTTTGCCAGAGCCAAGTCCCATCAGTTTTCATGGTACTAGGTGCCAATATAGGATTTATATTGTTCAGTCTTCTTTGTACTTAGAATTTAGAATATTGGTGCTTCTAGGAGGAGAGAGGAGAAAAAGAAGTGACAAGCAGAGATAATCATTTGTTTGTGGTTTGTTTGTTTGTTTGTTTTCCCCCAAACTGCAGTAATCACACTTTGGGCAGTCATGAAAGCCTTCGCAAGGCAACCACCTGCATTCAGCTTCGACTATACAACAGTAGTAATTTGAAGCAAAGTTTGGCTCGAACGGTATGTTGAATTCTTTTCCTCCATTTGCTTTCAGCACCCTGAAGGAATAAAATCCTGCCTATCCTTTTATGTAGCAACCTGCAGTAATAATCAAAGAGAGATTATTTGCTTTCCTGAAAATGCATATATTATCACTGAACTCCAGTTGAAATTTATGGGGGAGCATCTCTGCTTTGCTCTTGTACTTAAATATAGTGAATTACCGTAGAGAGCACACAACTGAAATAGACCAAAGGTTACCTTTCCTGGGGAAAAAAAAAAAAAAAAAAAATCTTTTTCAGAATTTAATGCAATTTATTTAAGATGGTCAGTAGATTTTTTAATTTTCGTTTTTTCCTTTCTGTGATAAACCCATGCAAAGTACTGTGAAAAACTAATTAGATCTGAATTATTGTCATTATCTCTGGAAACCAGAGTAGGGTGATAAAAGTCAGAATCACAGTTGGTGTGTTTGTGCATGTGTGATGCATATTTGTGGGTCCATGTGCTTGTCATAGACATTTAAAAATGTTGTCTGTAAGGACATGTAGTCCTTAAGAAAACATTGCTTTATCATCATCTTAAATCCAGGGAGATTCCTATTTGGATTATTTGGGTTTAAGCAGCCTTGCAGTGCATTACTGAGCTTTAATGATGCTGACCTGTGCTACTAAATGTGAGTTTTATTCTCAGTGGACAACCTTGAATTACTTTCAACCCAAAGTTTGCAGTACCACAGAAGCTTTGTTCTGGGCTGTGTTCACTGGCAGTGTGTTGACTCTGTTCTCAGAACGTACCAATTACCAGCTTTGCACAGGTCTGCTCTCAGCCTGAGTCTGTCAATACGTGGGTCAGGTGACAGATTTCTAACAAAAAAGGGCAGGGGTTTTAGAGTACGTGACACCACGTGAAACATTAAGTTCAATACAATGCATTAAAAAAGATCTATAATGAGGCCAAATATATATACACACGCATACATATATAATATTTTAACCAGGTTATAGACAAAAGTGGAATAATTTAGCGCTGATATGTATAGTCCTGGCTTCCATTATTGGCATTTTTCACTGCCAATATTATTCATTTAATTATTTATTTTTTATAATCTATCAATTCTTCTTGGTATAGCATCATCCCAAATAAAGTAAATTAGGAAATATGGAAGCTTTCATCACCAGGTTACTTCTTCAAAAATTATTCAGATCAATGAATTAGCAACTGCTTGATCTCACTCTAGAGAAAATAGGTTGATGTTTTAATATACCTTCAGAATGGATGAGCAAGTGTCCATCTTGTGTCCTTTCTCACCCCATTCCCATTATACAGCAGCAATAACAACAAGTCCAGTGACCGCTGGAATAAGGTTGTTTTTGGAAAGTATTTGTGGTAACTCATTGTCATTTAAGTGCAAGTTGTTGAGATCGAAGCAGGAATCATCATGTGATTTCCATTCTCTGCATTAAACAGAGATTAGATGTTCATCATAATGTTTTCTGGTGTTAGATCAGTAATGATATCCTGTGACAGAAGATGAGAAACTTAATTTTTCCATTTAATGCTGTCAAAGAAGGGCTTGAGAAGATTGGAGTGTTGGTTATGTGTTATAATTATAGATGTAAGTGTGTAATGGCGGAAAAATTATTTACCTTTTTTTAGGTCAGTATCTCTGTTTTTTAAATAGAATAATGTGTTGTTGACCCTTCTGCTGGGCAGTTGCAAGTTTCCAGCATTTTCTGTCCTGAGAAATCAGTAATATAAATTAGAAGTTTGGTACAAATGCATTATGCATATACCATATGGTGAAGGTTTTTTTTACATGTGTATATTGAAAAGAGGGAGCCTCAGACAGCTTCCTGCTAATCTTCTCTTCAGTCTTCCAAGCCAGCGATTGGTTCTCTGCAAGTTACTCTGCCTTCAAACAGCAAAATTAAAATATGGAGCAAGTTGCCTTTTTGCTGTATATAGATCTGCTATTACTACAGATCTCCAAAATTATTTGTTTTGGAACCAAATGATATATATTTAGAAGTCTCTTCTGAAGCCTTGAACTTTCTTTGTGTTTTAGGGAAGCAAAACCTATACCAATGCCATCTGGAGAATGCCTTCATGATCCTTGCTTAGCTTACATAACATTGTTGAAATCAGGATGCATAATTAAAAATATCTGTCTGTACCTGCGAATTATGATTATTTTACTATTATGCTTAATAACCAGTATGAGTGGATACTTCAAATTACTGTTCAACTAATTTATTTTTTTTTTTTAAATCCAGACAGCTTGTTAACTTTGCCAATAACTGAATGTTCACATTTCTTCAGTGAATTCAGCTGAAAGATGTAATTTATTTTTTTTTAAGGTGAATACTTGTTTCCCTTCCTTTTGTGAGAAATTGGCATACTGTTATGAAGTGGTCATAAAGAGGAAATTGTCTTTAGCTGAGCAGTTGCAAGCAAGAAATATGGCCTGGGGCTTAACATGGAATCACAGGCCTTTCAGGCAGTGGGTGACCTTCATTTTGGTTTTGGGTTTTTGAGGCAGATTGATCAGCCTTAGCACTCTGGAACAAAAGTCTTTTAAGATCCGAATTTTTGAGGTGCTAGATTTCTCTAAACTTATAATTTTGTCTTATTCACAGAATATAAAGTTATCTTTGTAGTATAGAAATATATTGAAGCTCAGTTTTATACCATCTAGCAAGACAGAACTTCTGGAATGGGAATTCTGCTCATTGCAGATTTTTCTCCACATATAGAAATGTTAAGAATGACAATGAAAGTGGAAAAAATCAAATAGTTCTTTTGTCAAATGGTGGCTCAGCATACAGAGGTTACAATAATGAGTAACAATTGCTATATTTGTTTTAACTGCACACCTATCCCACTCTGTGCTTACCCAGTGTGATCTCTAAGGGACTACACTTAAACATGAACTCCAGGAGTTGCAGTGGGACAGAAGTGTTAAATTCTTAGAGGCTAGGTCGTGTTCTGGAAGCAAGGCATAATGAAACAGCATAGGAGCAGAAACCTTTGTCTGGATGCCATTGTCAGGGAGTGCTCTGCCTGTCTGAGAGACCCATTTTTTCAGAGCTGTCCCCACATACTGGTTATCTGAGGAAAGAATGAATCTTTGCAGTGGAGAGGCAAAGAGTACTCTATGAGTTTCTAAGGAGAGTTTCACTTGACCCCAGGAAAGGATTTTTGGACTAAAGCAGCCAGCAAGTGGTATTTCCTGAAGGTTCAGAAGCATTTTTATTTTCATATATACCAGTATTCATATTTTACCAGACATAATGATGTAAGTGTTCACATTCTGAGCATAATCACAGATGAAAGGAGCCAGTGATCTATCATAAGAAGGTGTGGCTTTTTTCCATTATTTTAATGTTTGTGAATTTTTAGGGGGATGTGTGTAGTTTCTCAAATAGAAGGGGGCCTTGTGTTTAAGTATCCCTTGAAATTGTGCTCCTGTAAAATGCTTGATGTTGTATTAATATGTGCAAAGTCTCCTTTAGCTGTTACGATTTGACAGGACTAAATGAGTTTTAGTACTCTGCAGTGCACTGTGGAGGGGAGACAGAGCATCTCTTGTTGTTTCATGTTTTGGAAATGGTTATAATTACCAGGTAGAATGATTACAAACAAGCAGACAGGTAACTGACAAGCTTGAGAAACAAATTATCAGTGTTCAGGCCATTAGAAAACACCTATTGTCTCAGAGAATTTGTGGAACTGTAATAATCTACAACAGGATTTAACCAGGAATGGTGACAGTTTAAGATATCTTAAAGTGAATTATTGATCACCTCTTTAGGGTAACTGACATGTCTCTGAAAGCTTCAGGCCATGAAGTTACTTCAGGTTTCTAATAATAGCAAAGAACATGAGCAGCTCTTGAGCTGGCATAAGTCATAGATCAAGAGTTTTCCTCCTGCTCCAGGATATGCTTGTGCATGACAGTCATGCACATATGTAGCTACTCTTTATTCTTGTGAGTTAATCTGCACTTACTATTGGGGAGAATTAGACTTGTGATCTATTGGATCATTTTGAACTTTGGAATATGTTAGTTTATAGAAATCTCCTCTGAGGCTGTAGTCTAGCTAGTGTCACAGAATATCTTGACAGCCCAGATATATAGTAATCACCCATATCTGTTCAGGTGCTAAATAATTCACATACATTCACCTTTGCCCTAGTCCATCTAGGTCCTCTGAAGCATCTAGATTCCTGTCAGTCACACATACCTAATTTCTCTCTAAGCTTCAGGGCTTTCTCCTTCAACCTGTGTCACACTGTTTCCAAACACATCCCTCCCTGTCCTTCTAGTGCTGTCAGGGTATGAGATGAAAAAGGAAGTTTGTAATTTATCAGTCTTGCTCTGTAGCTCAAGCCTTGCCCCTGTGATCATATAGTTCGGATGTGCTCTGCTATTTGTAAGGTTTTCAGTGGTGGCAGTGTGACAGCTAAGCATGCAGCGACATTCTAAAAATGCAGGATAGAACATATACACTACTCAGCTGTGATGTCAGTTGAGGTTTAGAAAAGGGTATGATCTGCTGAGAGTCAAGATGAATGTGATTGACTGTGGCTCTGTCTAGAAGTAGCAAATTCAAAGCACGATATTATAGCAAGTCACAGTGGACTGCTGTGTGCTATTTCCTTCATTAAATGCACACTTCTCATTATGGTAACACTAGAAATATCTCAGAGCTTGAGATATTATACAAGTCCTCTAGCATGCATTGAAGCAGCATGACAGCTGTCAGAGGTCAGGTGCACCAATCCTCAGAGTATAGTATGGGCAGAAGACTTGAATTGTGAGTAAAACCAACAGACAGAGCCATATGTGGCACAATTAGTGCTGCACTCAGGAAACTGGCAGCTGTAAACTAGTTTTGTAACTGGTTATAGAATCATAGCAGAGTTAGGGTTGGAAAGGACTTTAAGATCATCTAGTTTCAATCTCCCTGCCGTGTGCAGGGACACCTCACACTAAACCATGCCTCCCAAGGCTTTGTCCAACCTGGATTTGAACACTGCCAGGGATGGAGCGCTCACAACTTCCTTGGGCAACCCATTCCAGTGCCTCACCACCCTAACAGTAA
>JBCJKH010057163.1:0-16553 GCA_039877255.1 Loriculus beryllinus | reverse complement strand
TGTAGTGACAGGACAAGGAGTAATGGGGTAAAACTTAAATAGATTCTTTCCTGTTAGGGTGGTGAGGCACTGGAATGGGTTGCCCAAGGAAGCTGTGACTACTCCATCCCTGTTGGTGTTCAAGGCCAGGTTGGATGAAGCCTTGGGTGGCACGGTTTAGTGTGAGGTGTCTCTGCTTATGGCAGGGGGGTTGGAACTGGATGATCTTAAGGTCCTTTCCAACCCTAACGATTCTATGATTCTATGAATAAATGTAAGGGGTTTTTTCCTCTATACATTTTTATTCTTTTTTCATATTATCCATTGTGGCTGTTTATTCTGCATTACGGCATAAATGATAAACAGTCAGGTAACTTATTTTAGGACTTACAATATTTAGAATAGGTTTGGGTGTCCCTTGGAAGGAAAACTTTTTAAAACAGGAAATCAGAGTCCTTCATTTATAAGTACCTTGCTCACACTTCATACATGTCTATATTAGGCATGTAAATAGTCTTATTACATTCAGAGATGCTTCAGTCGGCCTGCACTAACATTGTCAAACTGAGTGTTATACATAGCTTCATTGTCAAAGTTTGACAATATCCTGACATTTGTGTCTGCTTTCTTCCTCAGCAGCATGTTTTCTTATGAATATAATGAAGAATTAGTAAAGTGCAGACTATATAACTATAATGCTAAAACCTGGCTATACCTCCAACCTACTTATACCTGCTGGCCACAAAGCTGTGCTGGCTTTACATACACATTCCACATATCAGCTTTGATTTGCTTTTCAGAAATGTCACTGTCTTTCCTTTGATCTTATGCCACTATGCCCAAGGAGAGATGTGGAGTTTTCTCCTTTGCCACAAACAACTTGAGTCAGGAGCATGGGGTGGCCGTGTCAGTATAGGGGCTCCTCTTCTGCAGGTCCCCCAACCCCTTGCTGTGACACAGCACACAGCCCCAGCACCACAGCTGCGGAGCTGTGCTATGTACCCAGGCAGTGACTTGGTCTGGAGGAAGAAGAGGTCTGTAAATTCAGTTTTCTGGCTGTTCAATCTGGCTAAGATCTCTGGTCTCAGCCCCATGCAGTTGTGCTGGCTCTGCTGAAGCCTCTGTGCTTTGTGTCAAAGGGACAAGAGTGGGCAGAGCGTGAGAACTTCTTGGCACCTGAGTCCCAGATCAGGAAACGCAGACCAAGGAGTCTAATTTAGGAGATGTCACCTGTGTGCTCTGGCACGGGCTAATGGGGAGAGCAACACACCTCCAGAATTACCCTCTAGAAGGACTTTCAACTGCCCATTGACTGTGGGGATCTCATGGGGGCTACAGTCCTAATTAGGATGCCTTATTCCAGTGCCTAAAGTTATGTGGGATGCATCTGGATCTTCACTTCTTTTTCTCTCAGCTTTGTTATTGATAAGAACCTGCCAGTAAATAAGGGTTTGCAAAAACGATCTTGGGCAAATGAGTCATTTTTAAGGTGGAAATGAGTCATTTTGAGGTGGGTGGGGTTTTGCATACTGCCTGGAAGCTTTTCCTGAGAAACAGCCTCTGAAGACAGACTTCCAGAAGTTGAGCATGTGGGGGCTATTGGTTGGTGTCTTCTTTGTGGTCCTTAACTGGCACATAGGAGTTCATGGGTGAGGACTTTGGAAGATCTGGCCCTTGTTTGGGCACTTGGCCAGCAGCTGGACTCCTCTGAGTGCTAAGCACTTGGGAACCCAAGTTCATTTGACAATCTGCCTTCACAGGCTGCTGAGAGTTTGAGGAAGGTCATTGCTCACGGGGTTTTCCTCCCTCTGTGTTTAACCCAGGGCCTGTTTGTAGTCTGTGGCCTGCTGACTGGCTGCTACCTCTGCTGCTGCCTCTGCTGCTGCTTCAACTGCTGCTGTGGGAAGTGTAAACCCAAAGCACCTGAAGGGGAAGAGCAGGAGTTTTGTGTGTCTCCAGAAGATTTGGAAGAGCAAATTAAGAATGACATGGAAAGAGGTGTGTATTATGGGGGCATACAGTGTGGCAAAGCTGTTCACAACAATCTGCAAAGCCTGTAGGCCAGATGTTCTGCTCACAATGCCGAGGCTGGTCCAGACATCAGTGAAGATGTGCCAGTTCACTCTAGCTAATACCAGGACCTGATGAACTTCCCAAGTTGTTGGTTAATGAAAACTTACGGCACTAACAAGTATCTCCTGTATCATTAGAAGTTTCAAGGCTCATCTTAAGGAATGATGTTCACTCTCTAGCCCACATACCCACGCTGCTTCATATCCTAGGTCCCAGCCTAGATCTGACTGGACTGGTACTTGCCACATCTGATCCACCTGCATAAGCTCTCATTCAGGTTTTATTCATGTATAGTTTATGGCTGGCTCTGGTGGGCCAACTGTATCCATCCTATAAAAGGCTTCAAGAGAAGATGCAAAGTCTTCAACAGTAAGGTTGTGCAGTAACCTAACAGAGTTTTCATGGGAGTTGTTGCAGCCCCTGAGCTGCTCACTCTCTTCTACACTGGCAGTAGTGATTATGCTGCCTTACCAGGAGCCAGATCTTGGACACGATCCAGATGAAAACTAATCCTCTCAAAAATAATGTGCAATTCCCTGCCCATTTAACACCTTGCCATGCCTCACAGTGGGACAGGCTGAGTGCTAAGGCTGGTTCAAAGAAGGGAGCAAGAGCGCCTGGCCAAGAACATGGGCTGGGGTAATGGGTCACCCTTTACAGCAGGTGACTCTCTTTTTGCAGCTTTGCTGCATCCCTGTCTGCACATTCAAGTTTTGCCTATACTAAAGTATGATGGTGGCAATTTCCTGATTTGGCACGAGTGTGAGTTACATATTTTAAACAAAAAGCCCTGTCCTAATCTGCTGAAGTGGGGCAGAAGTTTGCTTTCATCTTCAGGGGAAGCAGAAACATTTCAGACTGGACAGATTTGGGCACTTGCAAGTCAGGATGAGAGAGGCAACATCTGTTGCTTCAGCAGGGGAAGACTTAGGCCACTTTTCAGTTGCAAATTCATATAAACTATGATTAGGAGTATGCTTTTTTATGAGAAAGTACCTAAGGAGTCAGATCACTCTTTTTCTTTTCCATTGTTGTGGAAGGTCTTACGCTGTTACATTCTTACGTTTACTATGCTTAAATTAGCACTGCCAGATTGCAGAAGTCGTGTTCCCTTAGCAGGGGAGATTTTTTTCCCCCAACTTTTCACACAAATTTACCCTTCCATAAATATGCAACAAAACACTTGTAGTAGTTGAAACAAATGCTATTTATACAACTGGCATGCCAACTTGTGGTGGTATTTTTAAATGTGTTTTGCCTAGAGGCATATCAAGGTAAATACAGTTAGGTTAAGAACTGATCATACTTGATCAGTCTCTGCAAAGGCAACAAAAAGTACTAGTGAAGACTTGATAACCACAGTGCACTACCTGAAATAAATGTAATATACTCTGTGACAACAGGCACCTGCAAAGTGCAAATCTAAAATGGGTCTTGATATTTATAGTCTGTGACTCCACAACCAAGTTTGAAATATGAAGATGGAAATTTGAAGGGTAACAATTTTTTAATTCTGCCTGGATATTTATTTTATTTTATTTTTTTTTTCATTTGCAGTTTTTTTTCTCTCCCTCAAAATCCAGCACAAAATTCCCCAGTGGCAAATACCACCCTCCTTCCAGCACAGGTGATGTTTCGTGGTATTCCGTAATTTTAGGCAAACTTTCCATCCTTTTACTCCCACCAAGTCTCACTGAGATACCATTTTTTTAAATAATTTCAAATGTTTAGCAAAGTCCCAGTCTGAAAAATTAACAGAATATAGAATTATGTTTTAAGTATTCTGAAGACAGTATTGAGTATATAGGTAGGACCTGAAGAAAACTAGATAGTTGTACCTTTCTTACCTTTCTTACCTTTCTCTTCAGTCTTGCTGCGTCTTCCTACCAATGGAAACCAGCTTGCCTCTATAGAGTAGAATACTTCATATTTTAAAATTAGATCAAAAGAGAGCAACATATCAGGAAGAAAAGTTAAGATGCCATGACAGAGGGTAATGTGAGCAGCTGAAAGGAAAATAGACACTGTATTTAGAAAAATCAATGACAACTGGCTCAAAATGCACTTTGCCACCCACCTCACCTCCAAATTTTAGGTAATTCAAAAGCAAACTGTAAACACTCCTTCAGCAGGTTTCATTTTGGAAGAGGAAATCCTATTAGGATCCAAATTCTTTGCATGCCCTCTGCCCAAAGACTGAGCATTCTAGATGGTAATTCATTTCTTTGCTTCCTGCAAAGAAATTAATTAAGATTCCCACTATCTATATTATTGCTGGCCAGAGCTTTTTTGCTAAGGCCAATGCATAGATTCTCAAGCAAAGGCCATAGTATAATTTATCCGAGTATTTTGTAGTCGGTCACTGATTTCCTGAGGAATGCAACATTGATAGAACATCACCATTCCTGATGATAAAAACCTCTGAGTGAGTGTCCAGCAGTTGTTACTGTGCTCAGTGGGAGCTGCTTGGAGCTGACTCTACTGCTCAAAAGACTCTCTATGTGTGTTGTGGCAGTTGAGATTTAGACTTCATCTTTTGAACTGGCACCACAGTAATAATTTTCAGTCCCTCACATTTCTTCTTAATAAAATGAAGGTGTTACACAGTTTATTTCATTCCTCAAATTAACATGCCATAAACCCTAATGATTAGTGAAAATTCAGAAGAGATGTGAGGCCAAAAATTCAGCGATCCTTTTCCTAGAATAAAAGCAAAGTGTGTTGTCACTGAAATCAACACAATCATGTCAAAGGCTTCAGTCCTGTTAAAATGTCATACTGCTCCGGAACAAAGTTTTATGCAAATATATTTCACCAGTAGGTAGTTAAATATCTCCCATGAGAGATTCACTTTACAGCATATACTTCCATGACTATCAGAACTAAATCATGACCATCAGAACTAAAAGAACTTGGGGATTTGCAAGCCCCAACCTGTACTTAGGTTACAGTGATTCCTTCTCATGACTACTGATTTGTACTAGAGAGGACTGTGGCCTGATGTACAATGGAAGACCAAAAAAATATATAGTATATTTGGATTATTACATTTAAAAAATGGCAATTTTTAGGGTTTCAGATCAAACATGACATTAAAAAAGTATAAAGTAGGGTAATCTGTGTTGTCATGCCACGATGTTATGGGTGACCTACAAAAATACCCTGGCAGAGGGAAGTACCAGAGGCATACAAGGGTTCATTATTTTCACTGACACACATGGGACAGGTTGCCAGATTTTGCTTCCACTGGAGTCAGTGGCAAACCTTTTGTGTTGATTTCTGTGGTCCCACGGGAGGTGCTGTTGGAATTTGGATTGCCTTGGTACTTCAGGGTAGGTACTTCAGGCTGTAATGATGCACAATTTGGTAGGTTTGTTCTCTCTCTGGTTATCACTGTAAGCACAAAGGACGGCATTTCTAAACTGACTTTCATTTTATGGAAAATGAAATCTGGGAGAGAAAAGAAAAAAAGTAAAAAAAGGAACCTGAGTAACAAAAAATACTTTCTCAACTCAGAAGCAATGAGTGTTTAGCACTTCATTGTCTCCTCCACACTCCATATGATATCAATGTAGGCGAACAGCAAGCAAGAGCTATCTATAGAAAGCACACCTCCATTCTGCAGCTCTCCATTAGCAGACTATATTTGTACAGTTTATTATATGATGGGTCTCTGTTCTGATAAAACCCGTCATAAATCTTAGAAGGGTGGGGGCAGCAAAAAGCTTCTTGAAGGTGTCGGCTCAGAACTGCCTGCAAATCAGCTGGAAGCAATGTGACATATTCACAGTGGGTCCTGTCCCCTTGTTGCACATCTGGGTATCACAGCAAAATGAACTGCTAGTGTCTGCCCTCCATCAGTGATCTTCCAGAAAATGAACAACTCGGAGGCAACAGAGGGTGGGAGGGAGTGCTGCTCAGAGATCTACAAAACACACAGCGACTTAAAAGTGGATTGAAGCTGCCAAACCAATCTGAGCCCAATCTGAGCTCTAAGCTTTAATTACTTATATACTTGTAGAAACTATGAAACATATCTGCCTTTGACCTTGTGTCTAAATGCGGAATTGCCCATACAGAGAAGCTGCCTGGCATTTAATCATTCTTGCCTTTCACCTTGACGCAGTCAAAGTTGTTCAACCCCCACTGAGGAGAAGCCGTATGGCATGCAATTAGATTCCTGCTCTGGGTTGAGTTACTCTTGTACATTGCATCTTTTGCCCATGATTCATCCCATCAACTGTCATGTAAACAGTAGGAAACATCAGATGAGGGTGTTTTCTGAACATTCGGTCATTTGGCAAGAAAGGTCATCATCTGTATTCAATTACTGTGAAGCTGAGATATAGAGCCTAATAGAAAGATAGAATTAGTCCAAAATTTTTCATATGAAAACATCTCACTGAGATGGATGAACCTTTAAAAGTCAGTCTCTGAGTCTTGAGTCTCATCCTTCCTCCCAGAAAAGGGTGTGTTGGAAAGAGGCCCAGGAGAAGGGCAGCCAAACTTTCTTCATTATCAGAGGGAACACAACAGCCATCAGGAACTCTGTAAGGACTTCACTTTCCCCCACTCTACAACAAAGACACTTTTTATGCATTTATATTGAGAAACCATACTGCATAACTTCATGGAATGTGAAAGTACAAATATACTACATAAAATATACTACATAAGACCTCAAAATGCAATCTAACATGTCTAATTAAGTAGCTGGCTTTCAGGATCTATGTGATTTCTTCTCTCAAGTATATTACTCTCACACACATTTTTATTTCCTTTTACCTCTCTTCTTTCTTTGCTGTTAACTTTGCCTTGTTCAAGAGTAATTTCTGGCCCATTTTCACAAATGCCATCAAGGTTTGTACTTGCTGACTCACAACAGCGCTCATTATATTCAGACATTTGCAGGAACAAGCACTTGCAATTGGAACAGGCAGGAACCCTTATCCTGCAATATCTGCAAAGCACCAGGTACAGCTAATACCTAGTTTAATAGCACATAGAAATCTAGCATTACACGTGGACTTGGAGTAAAGGCATTTGTAGACTTGGTGTGGGCATTGCCGTCTCTTGCGTATGCACACAGCTGTCTGTGAAGCCAAGTTTAAGCTATAGCCAGAACAGCAGATGAAATGTTGTGGTACTAACAAGACGTCTGACTTTGGTAGCCGCTGAAGGATTCTTAACGTATGTTTTGTTGTCCTCCCCAATTTAGATGGAGAAACTCCCATCATGCTTCAGCCGACTAACGCGACCGAGAAGACACAGCTAATAGGGGACAGCCGTCGGAGCTATCACACAGACTCCTAGAACCAGCAAACACAACCTGTTGGTGATTCCCACTGAGAACAAACACACTGATAAGCTCTGCGGCCTGTGTTTGTAGTTGTCCTTAAGCTAATCAAGAGTAACCTGAGAGAATTTCCTACCAAGGCAAAATCTCCCTCTAGGCCACTTCCAATAGGTTGGTATCTGCACTCTGCAAGGAGATACCTAGGGCCGCTACAGAGCTCTACACACTGTCATACTGGTCTCTCATGGCTTCAAACTGCCAGGATCAGCATGGTCTTTCCCTCTAACAATACTCCTTTTGGTATAGTTGCTCTCCTCCAGGCCCTTAGCTGTGGGTTCATGTCTCAGACACAATCCCAAGTCCCTTTCTGGACACACCAGCTCCATCTCTGCCTGCCCTGGGAATACTCCTCACATGCTGCAGTTTTGCTGGATGCGAAGCATTCCCATGAAGGGAACCCTGAAAATGCTCTTTAGCACAGCTCGGAGGCAAAGTTGGTGACAAGGCAGATGGGGCTGTTCTTCCAGGAAACTAAATGCTCTTTGGAAAGCAGTGAGCAGCTTGCCTGGGCCCAGTGTTGGCAGTTACAAACTTGAGCTTGGAGATTGTTCTGATGATGATTACAACACGGGTCACTCCAAATCCTGTAGACTCATCCAGCACTAGAAGCACCCAAGGGCTTTTTGCCTTCCCCTGCAAACACAGGAGACGGTGGGCAACCACCTTGTGGGGGAGGATGCTCCCCTGGGCTTCCCCAGTGTCTCTCTCCTGTCCCCATAGCTGGTGACAGCCCCAAAGCAAAGCTTCCCTGATCCTGCCCAGTCAGGCCTGCTGCCCATGCCATGCGGCCCCGGCTTCTCCAGCTGCAGCTGCAGTGTGCTGGAAATTGGTCCCCAGCCAGCAGCTTTCAGCTGGAGTGCTTATTGCACCATGCCCCTGGCTGCCGGCCCCACTGCCCTGCTGGAACTGGGCTGGGAGCCATTGCACCAGCACTGGCAACCAGGGCTGTGGGACCAGCAAGGACTCGGCAAGGCAGGCAAGCAGCAGAGGAGCAAACTTCACAGCCCAGGTCCTCCCCTCTGCCCAGGCACAGGGGTTCAGGAGCACATGGCGTGATTTAAAATAAAGAGGTAGGGATGAGATGTATTGCTGGTGGGTACAGCATGAAGAAAGTAAGCCCCTAGTTTGTAAGAAAGAGCTGAAGAAACACCTCTTAGATATTCAACTTAGCATTTCTGTGTTTGGGCATAATAGTTCAAGCCTTAGACAGCTGAATTTCTTCTAAATCATCATGTTACACCAATCATTGTCAGTCCTGTATGTTTGCTATTTTTGCTCTTCTAATCAAAGAGCTGTGTTCCAAAGGGCATAATGTTCCACTATACTATATAGACCAGTGAATACATAGCTAGTCAAAAACATTAAAATTGGATCCTGCAGTTATGAAACATTATTATCTTTCTTCTATTCTCACCTTTCACATCAAATATCATCCCACCGCAGCTAAATATATGGGAAAAGTGTGTTTCATAGACCCAGCTATAATTCCAAAGTCAAGAAATACTACTTTCAACATTTCTTTAAAGTTCCCATAGCACGTGGACATTTTAAAAGCCATTAATTCCGGTTCAGGTTATATATCTGTTCTCCAGGTGCAGGCACTGGGGCAAGCTGACACACATGCTGCCCTCAGAAATATCCCTATTTTTCTGCTCCAGAGAAGAGGGGAAGTCCTGGCATGGCTGGGGCTGTGCACAGGCACTCACTTCCCTCCTCCCCATGCGCTCCTCTTTGTCCTCAGTTGGATGTTGCAATTACTTTGCAGGTCACTCGTTTGTACATAAATCCAGGGTGCCATCCTGCCTGCTAGGCAGTGCTGCAGGAATGTGCCCATTCATCCCGGCTGTCCCAGGGGACAACTGGATGTGCCTTGGTGGCACCATCCTGCTGCTGAGGGGATGTGAGCCCAGAAGACGCATTCATGTGCTGCGCACCCTCCCTCTGGGTGGCCAGATCCTCCTCCTGCTCCCGTGGAAGACAACAAGATTTACACCCTTGATTTCAACAGCAGCTACAGAGCAGGCCTAAAGCCAGGGGGGGAAAGGGAAATCCCAGATTAGCAAAAACAATGGGGGGGATCATTTCACATACAACACCTTTGATATCCCTCAGGGCCCCATTATGAGCCAGAGCCAAAACTTACTGAAATCAAGGAAGTGATCTCCGTAGGCTTGAGATGTGACCACAAGTCATGTGGTTCTTATTTGCTCTTTCTAAATGAGACATTTTTGTTGGGAAAGGTTTATGGCTCGATCCCGCAGTGTGATGCAAAGGCAGACAAGCTGCTGCGCGTCTGCAAAGCCTTTTTACAGACACAGGGACCTGTACTACTACAACGTAGTATCTTGGTTAGCCAAAACCCCTAGAACAAACCAGTGACCAAGCCTCTGAGCAGGTTTTCCAGGACTTGCAGCTTAAAAATCAGAGTGTCTGAACCCATTGTTTAATTCCAAAGAGGAATCTCAGTTTTCAGGGTACCAGGGCATTTGCTCTCAGGATCAGCTATTCTGAGGACACATGGAGAAAGGATGAATAAGGATTTCAGGACTTAGCTCTTCAGTGGGATTTTACTCATTTGTTTGCTTCTCAGAAAAGTTCCTCATGTGAACTTAGCTATGCTTATGTTATCTGTTTCAGTGGAAAGTTCAGTTGCATACCCATTAATCTTCTCAAAATGTACAGATCCTCAAATGTTTGTTCTGCTTCACTGCATTTATTTATATGTACTGTACTATATATTCAAAGCTACCCTTGCTGTCAACCCCTCTGACTAATAAAGGTTGTATGTACGAATTGTAGCACTCCCTTTACTTTTCCACACTATCAGCAGCTTCATTCCGGTAACAGACAGAGAAGCTGTTGAGACAGCTGTCCAAAGGTAGGGCTTTGCACACCGACAAGTGGCAAGCAGCAACTCAGGGTTTCCCCAAAGAGGAATTAGGTCTTGATTGCAGCAGATGCACCTACCTATGCAAAGCAGCCAGAGCTATAGCTTCACATTGCAAATCCTTTATATAATGCAGAATGCTTGTCTACATTAAAACTAAACAAAACAGTGGTGTAATGAATCATAGAAGCATAGAATCATTTAGGCTGGGAAAGACCTTTAAGCTCATCAAGTCCAACCACTACCCAGGGGCTGCCTGTCTACATGGTTTTCACGATGATTCCACCTCTTCATGGGCAGCCTGTTCCAATGCTCAACAACCCTTTCAGTGAACAAATTTTTCATAATATCCAGACTAAACCTCTCCTGGTACAGCTTGAGCCCATTTCCTCTTGTCTTATTGCTTGTTGTTAGGAGCAGAGACCAGCCACCTCCTCACTCCATCCTCCTCTCACACAGCTGTAGAGAGAGCGTTTTACTGGTATCAGTTCCTTTATGGAACAATTTCTGCCAGCAAAGGGTGCAGAGTGACACCACACTGCTGCTGAGGACAGCAGCACTCCCCTGAGACCAGCATCTCACCCAGGGGTTTGCATCTGTCCAACAGCCAGCACACAGTGCCAGCTGATCGGGCCTGCTACGAGGCAGGGGTATTTCTCACCAGGGCGGTGTGCAGTCTCTGTGACCACAGGAGCCCAGGCATTCGGGAAATGGACAAGGGGAAACTGGCTTGTTGGCATGCTCAAAGAGCTGTCCTTTTGTGTGTTTAGATATCAATGCATACTCAGATTCACACAAAATACCAAACGGAAGAGGCATCATAGAAGAATTAGGGCCACTGTCAGCGTAACCAGTTATTTGGGCACTTTGTGCACCTTTTTCCCCACAACAAGTTTGCTTAATCCAGAAAATATCAAACATAACTGTATGTCATTTAATTTCATTCCTTACCTTCCCTCAGAGTAGATACCCAAGGTATGGGTATGATTTCAGTCAAAAAGGGTTATATTTCTGCCTCTTTCCAGGATAAAATCATTCAAGAGACAAGATGAAGCATGCCAAACTGACCACAGTGAAATTACTGATTTGGTTTTCTCTGCTTTTTCTGTACAAAAGAAAATGTTCACTGTGCCGTTACAAAGTGGAGAGAAAGGCCACAGATGACAGGAACCCCCTTCCTCCCCTCCACAAACTGAAGTCAGCCAAACCCTCACATCCAGCATCTCCTCCCACTCTGAGAGGTGAATGGGTACAGAGGTTCATACATGAGGGCTCAGTCTTTCATGTCATTGTCACCCATCCCGGGGTTGGGAAGGCCATAATATGGGACACATGCGAGGTAACCAACATCTACAGACAACAAGCTACCAGTGAAGATATGTAATCTCCTACTAGCAGAGAGAGTTAACATGTGGCTGGCTGGGTTTTAAAATGCTCTCCTGTGGTGGCAGTGTGCAGATGCACAAACACTTCCTTACTCCGGAAAAACAATGCCTAGACAAAAAAAGACCCTCAGAATTTCAACATCCTAATTAACTGAGATGAGACAGGTCTGCTCCGGCTTGCTCAGTGGGGGTTTGTGGTAAGCTGGACTGAGAATAACACGCATCTTATTTTCCATTAAAACGAATGAGGTGTTGGCAGTCACACAGTGTGAGCCATGTCCTCTGCTCCCGCAGCAGTACCAGCGAGTCAGAGCCGAGCTGCTCGGTTTGCAGCACAGATTGATTTCGTGGAGAAAAGCAACCGTATGTGCAACTGGTTAAAGAGAGGCTGCTTAAACCCACACTCATCGGGTTTGGAAAAGGGGGGAAAAAAACCGATGTCTCCTTCGAGCCGGAATCGAACCAGCGACCTAAGGATTGCCGCAAAGCCAAACCTCTACAGTCCTCCGCTCTACCAGCTGAGCTATCGAAGGGAGCTGGGCATTGCTGCCGCTCTGCGCCACACAGCCTGGCCGCTGCTCGTCGTGGGTCCTGACCCCAACCTGGCAATGGCTGAAGTAGAAAACCTGCTTTAGACCGAGGCCTGAAGCCGCAAGGGGATGACTCCCAGCGGAGGGATTCTGCATGTAGGGAACCCTTCTAGCTACCGGCGGGCCGGTAGTGCAGGGAGCAAGGACGGCGCCCTCAGCCCGCCGTAGGGTGCGAAGGCAGCCCTTCCCGCTTCCCTCACCTCCAGGGTTTGGTGCCCGGAGGTCACACGCGTGCTTGAGAGGGGAGGAGCGTGTTTCTCGTCGCACCCAGCCATCCCACTTACAGGACATCAACTGTAGCCGCTGTATCCAAGGCACCCTGAACACCACACCATATCCTCCTGCGGCTGCACTACACATGAACTCTGCCTGCCCTTAGAAGAAAAGTGTTCGTGCAGCTGCTGTGACGATGTGGGGTGGCAGCTACAGGAAGCGCAGGGGCAGCTTCTTGCCGCCCCAAGAAAGGCTTTCCTGTGGTCAGCCCTCATGGGTGTTTGTCACAGCCTTGGCTTAGCTCTTGGGTGCACAAGTCTGCGACAAGGCCCACCCATCAGCTCTTTACCAATTTTTATGTGATTTTTACTGTAATGGTCAAAACGAATCATCAAAGCAGCAAGTGGTTTCTTATTCCAAACCCATTTTTCCAACAGTTTACTTACAGAAAATTGTTAACCACCACCAGAGAGGACGTAACCTCCTGAAGAGATCACCACCATGAAGTACAAGCTACACCCACGCACAACCTGTATATCTTCCCTGGAATGGCCTGCCCAGGGAAGTTGTGAGTGCTCCATTCCTGGTGGTGTTCAAGGCCAGGTTGGACAGAGCCTTGGGTGACATCGTTTAGTGTGAGGTGTCCCTGCTCATGGCAGGGGGGTTGGAACTTGATGATCTTAAGGTCCTTTCCAACCCAAACCATTCTATGATTCAATGATTTTAGGTATTCCCCTACACAAAAGGCTTAAGCTGGAAGTTATTTGTATAAACAAAGCCTTGTAGGTACATTCTTCTGTACAGATGTGTATTTATGTGGTAGGAAAGCAGGGCTCACAGCGCCCTCTGCTCAGGCACATGGGAAACTCAGGCCCTGGCGCAGCCAGCTAGGGCCAGGAGTGGAAAAAACCCCCACAAAACTCTCAATTTGACCGGCATTACAAACCAATATCACACGGGTGAACTCATATCGTTGCATCTTTCAGGGGCGAGATATTCCTTGAGGCATTTATTTGCTTATTTACAAGTAGACTTTGCCTGCTGCTTGCTAATAGGTGTTCAGCACTGACCTGCATTCACTGTGGTTCACTTTTGGTATCCAGATACAGCACCGCAGCAGGTTTCCACACACCAAAGTTCTGACAGGAGTCTTTGAACTACAAAAGCTGTAATCAAGAAGAATGTGGAATAAAAGCTGCCCTGAGCCAGTATTTGTGTCGTCAGCCTTGTATGATATGAAATGTCATCTTTTAGCATTCATTTATATTTAATACAAAGTGAAAAGAGCCTGAAATGAAAATATTGTTGTTTAAATACATACCTTCTTGTATATTCACATAGTTCCTTATTTGTAGAAAATAGATCCTGAAAGCATTTGCTGAGTCCAACTACTATATTAATAAGTACTGATGGTCCTCTTAAAAATATATAATAACTTAAAGATGTAATTTCTTAAGACATCCAGTAAACATTCTCCTTGAGGTACATAAGAAGCACATACACACCTCACTTTTCTTTCTTCTTTAATCCTGTTTGTATTACCGGCCTGTGTGTGACAAGTCTAATGTTTCAAGTTTCCTGTGCTACTACATGACAAAAAAGGATGGAGATGCTCTCCACTTCTTCTCAACTTCTAGTAGCTTCACAAAACCAGGCCAGAGGCCTAGGTACTTTTCAGAGACCCTACAACAGGTTATTTTTTCCAACTGTTCATTTCAAAGCATCTCTAAGAAATAGGGTGCAAACTACCAGTCTGCCTCTCTAGCAGCGTATGGAACATCCCCCCAAATGCCACTGTTTTCAGGGACTGTCCTATCCCATCTCATCCCACCCTACCAGGGCTATCATGGCTCAGACTCAGCAGACTTTAGATGGACAGTCACCGGTCCACAGTATCCAAGTCCCATCCTGCAAGAACTGCTTTCTGCCTTTGCTTGCCCTTCCCAGGGCTCCCTTGTAACAAAGGAGAGCCTAATTCCAGCCTTGACCTGGAGAACATGACAAAGTGCAAGGACACTGCTGCAGGTTCAGGATAAGGCAAATGTTGCCACCACTCCAAGTTCACAGACCTTAAGTGACGATGAGCATACTTCAGGTGGCACTTTTCCACTTCCTCTAGGCTTAGGTGGGTCTCCCCCCACCTCAAAACCAAACATGACTAGAACCACCTGTTGGCATTTGGAACCTACTTGGGTTTTGTGGTGTTCCTCAAGTGCTAACGGCCGTGGGCATCCCACTTCCAAAGACAGGACACTTACATTCTTACCCAGATGACTTAACAGGTGAAGTACCCTGTAAGAGACAGTGACAGTCCTGTAATTTGCCCCGTTATTTATTCCTTCTTGCTAAGCTTCCTGCTGATCTGCAGGAAAAAAAAAAAAAAGGCAAAAAAAAACCAAACCAAAAACTATTGGGCATTCTGAATAACCACAGCCAACAGCAGATCTGTGACTCCTGCTGGTGCAATGCTGATGCTTCAAGCACTTTCAAGCTGCTTTCAAGCAGCGGTGTGAAGGTACCACACTATTGGGCCATATGTTACGTCCCTATGTGTATTACCAGGCTCATTTGTTAGTGCTCTCATTCTGTGAGAGTTCCATCTACTCCATGGCACATCTTTAACCAATAAAAAAATACCAGTCATGATCCCATTTCATATTGTCACAAGGCTCTCACTTTGACTCAATTTATTCATACAGCCTTTCAGAGAGGAAAAAAACTGCTAAGACCTCTGCCTAACTCAATTAGCCTGTGTTCTGTTAACCATGACACAGAAGAATTGTATATACTTTGTGATGTCACGAATTTTGTAGGAAGGGTAGAAATGTAAGGCTTAAAGGCTGGTGTATCACAAAAATATGAAAATAATAGAGTATATCTGGACAGGCTTAAAATTTATACTTGTACATTAAGCTCTGTGACAACTGCACACAACACATCCTCTTGCATATTCCCAAAGCAGCCAATATCAGCTTCTCAAGGAGGTTGTATGACTAGTCAGAGAATTATGAAGTGGCCTTTGGATCAAGACTTGGACTGAAAAAAACCCTACAGTTCTCAAGTTCAGGTGATTAATAAAGCAGCTCCAAGGATAAGGTCCTGCCAGGGATAATGCCCTGCACTGGGATCCACTCAAGCACATACACAAAGAACAAGTTACTTACTGTAGAACAACTGTAGTTCTTAGGGATAGGATTATGTTTCAGATCTCATGAGCTGCTGTGTATCCCTGCTTCTGGCAATCAGCTGTCACTGGCTTGTGAAGAAACTAAGGTCATGCTGAGCTCACACTCTCTCTCATACAAAGCATGAGGAAATGGTGTTTGTGCACAGCTCTGACAGACACTGTCACTTAGAAATCAAGTCCTAAGCTTCTCCTCATTTGCTTACGCAAGTACAGGGGCAGCTACATGGATAGTGCTCCTTTGAAGAGACAAATTTCTGGTTGGCAGCCACTTCACTGATGCTTTTAATGGCATAAATATAATTTATATGAGGCACTATATAGGCAAACAGGTTACTTCGTAGGGGTTAGAAATGGAACAGCCTCGAATCAAAGGGGAGAAAAACATTCTAAAATTTACCCTCAGACATTACCTGTGATCTCACTATCAACTCCTCCAATAAATAATAATGATACTGCTGTAAGATTAGATTATAATATTAATCTCAATTAACAAGCTTTACTAATTTCCAAAATGGAACTTGTTTATGTTGTAGATCACAGGGGAATACTTTTACCAGTTCTGATCAGGCATGCAAATGTTTTTTTTAAAAAAGATTTACTCCTGTCACAACCATACACCAACTTTGGAGACTGAAGAGATTATTTAGAAGGCATCTGTTAATCAGGTATTAGCAGCGTGTTTTTCCCATGCTGTTTTCGAATTATGCGTTAGGAAGCTGTCCTGGATCCAGCTGTAAGTTATTTTAGTCTTTCCTAGTAGCTGTTGCGGCGTGTTGTGTTTTGGCTTTAGTCTGAGAACACTGCTGATAACACACCAATGTTTTAGTTGCTGCTGAGCAGCACTTACCCTGATCAAGGACTTTTCAGTCTTGTGCTCTGCCAG
>JBCJKH010057161.1:23297-62977 GCA_039877255.1 Loriculus beryllinus | reverse complement strand
TCATCAGGAAGGGAGCAATCTGGCCCCTGGGCTCCCAAAGGAAAAACAAAAAGGCATTCCCCCCCCCCCCCCCCCACACCATTATGTACTACCGAACAGAATGTTTTGTGAGCCCTAGAAATAATTAGTTCAGTGTTTGGCCAGGGAGAGTCATGCAAAGAAGGGGTTAATGCTGTCAGGGAAAAGACATTTTGGAATTCAGAGCCTCATAGGAGGATCATTGAAGTGAACAGGCACTTGGTTTACTTTGGATTTATGCTTATCTCAATGTGCTTTGAATTGATCCCTCAAAATTTGTAATTTAATAGCTTTAATAGTTACATTAGTAATTTAATGAGCCTCATCCAGCACATCATCAAAGACAAATATATACTTTGTGAACAAAAATAGAAGTAATTTTATAGGTAATGCAGTTCTTGAAAGCCAGTATATAATATTACATGTATGCAAGTTCTGAATGTCGAAGTTTAACACTAACTAACAGCTAACTGCCATGCAGCCGATTGTTCACCCATTCCTCTCCCAGTGAGACGGGAAGGAGAAGTGGAGGAAAGGTAAAACCTGTTTAAAATTGTGAAAACAGTTTAATAATTGAAATAAAAGATAAGAATATTATAATGGTAATGAAAAGGGAGACTACAAAAAGAGAGGGAGTAATAAAACCCAAGTTAAAAAGGAAGTAACACACAACAAAATTGCTTACCATCTATTGACCAATACCCAGCCAGTCCCCAGGCAACAATCAGAGCTCCTGACCAGCTCCCCCAGTCTATACAATGGGCATGATGTGCTGTGGTATGGAATACCCCTTTGGCTAGTTTGTGTCAGGTGTCCTGTCTCTGCTTCCTCCTGGCTTCCTGTGCCCCTCCTCACTGGCAGAACATGAGAGACTGAGAAATCCTTTATCAGAGTAAGCATTACTTAGCAACAACTAAAACATCGGTGTGTTATGAACATTATTTTCATGATAAATCCAAAAATGCAGCACTGTACTAGCTACTAGGAAGAAAACTAACTGTATCCCAGCCAAAACAAGGACAATAATGCTATTAATTATTTAATGTGTACCGAGAGTGATCTCAGCATCACAAAGTGCTAACTAAGGCAAACGGCACACCTAAGAACCCAAATATCTCTCCACCTTTGATTCCAGTGTCAAGTCTCACTTGCTAGCCTGATTTTCTGTATTTAAGTGATTTCTGAGTAACATGCATAGCTTTAATAGTTAAGTCACAGAATAACATTCTTGGAAACTCACTGTTTCCGCGCTAGCTTCTCTTGCTTCTATGATTGGGTCTCACTTCTTGAAGAGAGCAAATCTGCAGGTTGGGGTAAAAGTTAATTTACATTTTGTCATGTGCTTCAGTCAAAAAGTGCTATATCTGTGGAAGGCATGTCTTTGTAGAGGTATTATTTCCTCTTCAGTATCCCAGTCACAGCTTACTTGCTTATGGGCAACAACTTGAGGCATTATGAGATGAGTAATAGTTAACTTAGCTCTTGGTTAAAAAAGTAACTGCTCTCTCAGAAATTACTTTGTCCACGCTCAGTGGAATAAAATAGGTGCATGTATGTTAACACCTACAGTGTGGAATCTGGCAAATTAATTTAGCTGACAATTTAGGTAGGTAAAAACGAAGCTCTGGACTGTGCAGAACCAACAGAGAGATGTGTGCGTGTAAAACAGTAACCTTCAGTAGAATTAAATGTAGCAGAGCAAATTTTAAAATTTAAAACTGTCTGAGCTAGTTCTTCGTAAGTTTATGATTGCTTGTGACTAGAGATTAAAAAGTTGGGGACTGCAGTATATCTGTGGTTGGTGTGGGAGGAAGGGGCAGTGTTGTTTGTTGCTTTTAATCTTTGTAATTGAATTTATAATCTGTTTCACAAAGACTGTTGAAATCCTGTACTAAGCACATTTCAAACTTCATTATGGGATTTCCTGTGCTTTTGATAAAGGAGAATAAACGATTCTAACAATACCTATGCAGAATCAGGAAACGATTCTGTTTTTGTTAGGTGAGAAATGAAGAATGAAACGGTGCAGTTTTGAAATGTCCGTTAATTCAGGGACCTAAAGCAAGAGCATACCTACTACCACAAGAAATCCAAGCTGTGGCATAAAAGCAGTGCTGTCACCCAACAGCATCCTCTTGCCAGCTGCAATTACCTGTGTTTCATGCTTCTGGAAGCAAGGGCCTAGCATTCTCAAGATGAGAACTTGCAACAATAAAACATATTTAGTATAGTAACAGTACCTGAACTTCAGATACTTACTTGTTTTCACCACTTCGCCAGTGATGAAATGTACTTCTACACAGGCTCCTCAGATATTCCAGTAACTGTCTTGAGCAACAGGTACCATTTACACCTGACACACATATATATGTTGTAGCCCTTATGACTATCCATGTTTCAGTTCTTTATTTATGGCTATTGCTAAACACTTGAACTCCTTAAATTTGGCTCTTCTGTTTCAGATACATGTTTTCAACTGTCATATGTGCTTAGGTGTATATGTAGATTATTGGTCACTAGATAAAGACAAACACTGCAAAAAATACTCACCAGTCTTCTAAGGAAGTATGTGTGGGTCAGTCTTTTCTTGACGCAATGCGACTGTCTCTGTTGGAATTTCTCTAGGGGTGAATTTCATTCTTTTGGTCCTCCCTTCTTTGGGTGTTTGTAACGGTGGTTCCCCCTGGCAGCACCATAATTAAGGAACTCTCAACATTTCTCTTAAAATATTGATACAGTAGTATTTTAGCTATAGTTTTGAGTTTCAGCTAGAAGCCTAATGTAAAAATAAGTGCTGTTTGCCTATTTTAAATTGGGGTGGTAGAGAAATGGTGCTCTTCTGTAGCATATAGTTTGACAAAATTTTATAGGCATTTGCTTCTCTAAGTAAGTCATACTTTTTTGTGAAAAAGTATTTCAGAGACAAGTTGGGGGAGGCATTCAGTTCCCTTGAGGCTTCTATTATGCTACAAAATGCACACTGCTCTAGGACTATTACCAAGATGTATGGGAGCAAATAGGATTGATACTTTTGTAGTTCTTTTCTTCCACCCTTACCCAGGAAAAGGACTCTTGTTTGAATCAGAAACACTGTGAAAAGTTCTTTAAAAATAAAAAGCTACATACCTTGCTACTTTACTGTAAAATAAAAAAACCTGTTAGTAGAGTTCGTGATGCTTTAGCAATATGAATTCCAAGCAATGAGTGATGAGAAATTCCAAGGCATTTGGATACTTTCAATTTTATTAAAGCTCCCTGAATGCCTGGTTAAATTCAGAACCACCAGAAGTGGTTCTAGTAGTTTGGTTTTAGTTTTGGTAAATCTGCTGCAGTTATCTGTTTGTGTATGTGTAATTGGAAAGTGATGTATTGTTTTCTCCATACTTTCCAAATAACACAGTATACATGGTAGATTCAGTTCTTTAAGCTCCCATGTCTTTTGCCTAATATGTGTTTCAAACCTGTAACTGATACTTCAACAGGCCCTGGAAATAGTATGTCCCACGCCATCTATAAAAACTCTAATTATGTGCAAGAAATAGGTGCTTTCATGGTTTTTGAATAGTAGCAGTATCATTTTTGGTGACTACTTCTGATAAACTTTAGTTCCTAACGTTAGTTTCCTAATTTAGGAAAATCTTGCCAAACTGTCTGCAGTGAAACATGCAAACTGTCTTCATTCCACACTTCTTAGACTTGGAATCACTGGTGTGCGTTTGCTAGTATGGATCACTTGTACGCATTCATTTGCGATTTCTGCAATTACTGTTATCCTCCAGCTACACTGTTTTGCTAGCATTTATAGAATGTGTTTCAGTGGCAGAAAGATATCCATCAGAACCAACCCTGGTAATGTTCTTTCTGCATATGATCTAAGGCCTTGGCTCAGTGGGGAAACAAAGTGGTACTAGATTTGCCTAGACATGCTGAAATAAACAACTAGAATAAATAAGCAGTGTTTGGACAGTAGAGCTCTTTTGGTGATATAACCCACAGAATTTAAGTTTGTGTTGCAAAAGTGCACTCTTATTTGTTCTAGTGTAACTAAATTATGTCATTAAACTGGTGTAAATGGTTATAAGAGGCACAAGACCTTACCTTCCTGGAAAAGCTTTCTCTTTCAAAATATGTACGGTTCAAAATTAGAGGATGTGCAGAATATAGCAGAATTTTCAGCCTTTTAATTTAAATCTTTAATAGTTAAATCCACGGTGTTGCTACAGTGCAGAATCACACTATTCAAAATAAATGAAGAATTTGTACGGTAACCTCTAGGCAGGGGAGGACTGTAATCCAAACCAGTACATTCTTTAAACAACCTAGTGGAAAAAGTGTTAAAGTGATAGGTGTTTCATTCAGCCCAGAGGAGTCAATGGAAGCTTTTCCACAGCAGTTTCAGTAGGATTTATATCAAGCTCTTAAACCATAATTGGGGTATTTTACTTTCCTGTCTAGCTAACTGTGGGACAGAGGTGTAGAAGAGTAAGTTGTAGTTAATAAGGCTGTTTCTCAAAGATTAATGATGGTGAGATTAAGCTGCCCTTGATTCTACTATTTAATCCTTAATAGGTTTGCCACCCTATTAAGATAAGAATATGTCTGTTGGCTGCTGTTCCTGTATATAAGCATTGAGTCAAAGACCAATAATACTAGTCTTTGGTGGCTGTGAAAAAGGAGAGAAAATACACTTTGCTTCTCTTCCCCTCACTATTCTTACCATACATCTTCCAGTTCTTGTAATTAGAGATCTATGTTCAAGACTTGTCCTTGTGATCTTTTTACAGCACCAGTATAAGTAAGTGACTCAGAGCAGTAATGGTATGTCTCTATGTTATTGCTCCTGTAGAATTTATGCAATCTTTGACCAATATCTCGGCTTCTAAAATTTGGTCTACATTTTGTATCCTTCTACATATAAAGCTACTAGGCTTTTAATACATTGGGTGATTTTTATAAGCCTCAAAAGGCAGGGAGAGCATTTATAATGCTTGAAAGAATGAGAGCTGTTCCATTTATATATGGCTTTTAAAACTCAGTAGCTCAGATCAAGAGTGAGAAGGCAAAGACTATGATCGCCATTGAAAAACTCCTCTTGTAGTACAAAGGTGTTCCAAAGTATCACTGTCTCTTTGAAACTCAGTACTCAGACAGAAGTTCTTTTTGACTGATCTGCATAGAAAAGAGATGGAGACTGACAGCTAGCCAGAAGTTCAAACAGACAGAAAAATCTTCCCCAGCTGACTTTGCTATGACTCTCATTTCATTCCACAAAGAAATTCTTTCCATTCCATTAATGTCTGATTAGATAGCAGAAATGTTTTAAGAAGTTATTAACAGTTACGAGGATGACAGCACTACAGATAAGATAATTGGGTAACATGGTACAGACATGAAATGGGTTCTTCAATGTGAGGATTTTCTCCTGGGATTAGCATTTCATATGTATGTGTGAATGTTGATCTGTGATATGGCAATAAAGAGTTATTCTTGTATTAGTCGAACTTTCACTGCTGGATTAAGCATAACATTACCCTTAATTTTGGTTAATGAACTTTATAAAATATAGCACTTCAATAGATTGCCCTAGAGAGCAAACCATTGATTTTGAAGATGACTCTCCTGTACCTTAGAAAAAACCTTTAATACTGAAAATAGTTGATAAAGGAGGCATCCTTTGGATAATTGGGAAGAAGTCTTACGACACTTTGATGCAATCACTTCCAGTTGCATTTCCTTGCCAAACAGCAAAATGATACACATTCGAGAAGAAATCCCCTTACTAGTCACTTTCTCCCATTTGGTTTCTGTTTAGAATTATTTTTAAAAGCTGATTAAATGTTTCTTATTTTGTAGTTCTGAGGATCTAGAATAGAATAGAGCGAATACAAGCCGTTGCAAACTTGTTACCATTTTAAAGAATTACACGTTTAATACAAAACTGTGCTGCATAACAAATTCTTAATACAGCCTTATCCTCTCTAGGTTGTGAATGCAGCGAGCCATAACTCTGCCACTTGTTCCCTTGGGAGACTCTTATATAACCTCTCAGCTGTTTCTCTTGCTGTTCTTCATATTAAGCCAAAATTTTATTTTGCTTATTTCTCTTCTGATACACCTAACTTTGCAGCCTGGACTATTCAAATGAATCCACTCCCTTTTAAGACCAGATTATATAGCCTGTAGAAAGAGAAGTGTAGTAGCAAAGGCAATAATAGAGTTTTGTAAGGTTTCACGAGAGAGACTCAGACAGCAGGAGTGCTGAGACGTACTGAGTAGAGCAACCTTTCAGCAGCGAAGACTAACCATGTACTGGGCTACCATAGGGCAAGTGTAGTGAGGAGGTCAATGGCAGTCATTGTTACCCTCTATTCAGTACTTGTGAGTCTGCATCTGAAGTACTGTGCCAAATTTCAGCCTTCACAGTACAGAAGAGATTGACCAACTGCAGAGAATTCAATGAAGGGCCATTAATATAGTTAGGGAACTGAAACACAAGATGTACACAGAGCGAATGAGGGACCTGTTTATCTGGCCTGGAGGAGAGAAGACTAAGAGGGCATCTAATTACTATCTCAGGTATCTAATAAGGGTTATAGGGGAAACTAGACTCTTCTCACAGTTGCACAACCAAAGGACAAAAGGCAACAGTCACAAGTAGCAGCAAGGTAAATTCTCACTGGGTGTAAAGAAAAACTTTGTTGTTAGTGAGTGGCTAAGCAATGGAACAAGCAGGTTGGAGACTGGGCTTAGCATCCTTGACCTGATCAAGCTTTGAAGCTAGCTGTGCATTGAGGAGAAGGAGGTTGGACTAGATGACCTCGGGAGGCCCCTTCCCATCTAAATTGTGATTCTGTTGGGGGTGAGGTGAGGAGAGCAGTATCTTATAATTAACGGTTTAAATATGAAAGCGAGAGAAGGCAAAAGCCAACATCTTACAGACAATTAGACTAAAAACTAAAACATTGCAGAAATATAGCCCTCTGAACAAGTGGCTGGTATACACTTTTTATGCCCAGTTATAATTACTAGCATTTTCCTTCTCTTGCTATTCCCTTTCTAGTTTACCCAGTTTAAAATGTATGCATATGCTAAGCATTTCATAACCCTCTGCTAGTGAAAAAGAATGTGGAAATACAGTGCATAAGGCAAACAATTGGTGCTATGTATCATTCATGGAATGCTTTAATACAATCTGGGGCACTGCAGGCTTCTTAGGTGATGATGTTCTTGCACTATATTTACCATTCAGTGAATAACTGAAAAAAACCCGTTAAGAAATAAATGTGTAGTAGTTAGTGGCTAGTGCACACACGCAATGAAGATATCATTGTATACATTACATGTCTCTATCTCTGAGATTTGTGTGTGATAGTATGAAAAGGCATGCAAGTGACCTAATCATTTTGCACAGTTGGCTGAGAATAGATGTTGACATCACTAAATAGAAGCACCTTACGTTGGCACTCTGTCCTTATTACACCAAAGAGAAAGAAGGACAGTGTACAATATGCAATAGTTTTGAGAAGAAAGCTAGTTGTGAATGCATAAGCATTTGGCATGAGAACATTAGAGTTCTGAATCCAAACCCACTAATACAAAAATTGTATTGACAGGAAATTACTTGAATTTTTCTTCAATGTGTATAGAATGATCATTTACATAGTTGTTGCAAGTCATTTATTTTTTTATGATTTTTTAAATGGATAAAATTTAATTAAATATATCTTAATCCATTACAGAAGTAGTTTGAAATTATTTTTATCTACCCACATAATTAAAGCTTCTAAGCCTAATTGTGGGGAAGCTTCAGTGACAGGAGCTGGGTAATTCTGTTACTTTTGATTCACATGCTGCCAGTTGGCTGAGACTACATATATCACATACAATGGGTAGAGGGTGAACTCCACAACTGAAGCACCACATTTCCTGATTTTGATTGTACGTTATTTATTCATGTTCTTTTCTATTGTTGAAAGTGGGTTTCATGGCTGTAGAGAGCACCTTCTGTTCCTGTGAGATTGCCATATGCAACGTGGAGCCCATACAGGATAACTTAATTTACGTTGTTTTGCTTAATTTCTGGTGCATTTAAACTTTTTTCCACTAAGTCTTTTAATCTCAGCATGCTCTTAAATCTTCTAAAATGAAGGTCCCCTGCATTCAGGGATAAGGGAGACAGAGAAATTCTAGTTTGTCCTGTACTACTGAGTTCATATTTTGACTCTGCAAGATGGTCTCTCCAGCATCAGATCCACCCTCTCTCAGTGCACACTCAAGCCCAGTCCTGTAACTGTCCATGATGACTGTGTCAGTGTGTATAACTTGTTAGGAAACCGTGTTCATGCTTGGGTGTTGCTACTTAAACCAGAGGGGAAATAAACTCAGTTACCCTGCATTAAAGCTTCGGTGTGTCCTCTAAGAGGGAGCAAGGGGCCACGTCACTGATTTTTTTTATTATTTTTCTCTTTAAGCAGGCATCTGTGATAGATCCTGCCTAAACCTCCAATACAAAGAACCCCTTGCTTCCACATGGCCACAAATCTGGATGGGTCTGGGATGTAGACTTTCTCCGAAGACTGGTATACACTAATACAAAAACTAAACTCCAGACTTAACCATGCTTAGACTATTATTCTTATGCAATTAAAGCACTCTTAGATTATGATGAGGTTGTAAGAAACACAGGCTAGTCCATTTCTTCTTCTTCCAGAAGAGTTTTCACAAAGATATGAAGTAAGTACTTGTAGTCCACTCTTCCTGCACCTCCTGTTATTCTGGGGTGGTATTTTTTCAACCTGGCTACTCCAGAGTCTCTTTCTCTGGTGTCAAAGGAGTGCAGAAGATGGAAGGGCCTGAGGGCACTGAGCTGCTGCATTTCTGAGCTGGTAGAGAGCTCTCTAAGGACTTTTGCTAACACTGTGTGTTGGATCAGCCTCTGAAGTTTAACTCTCCAGATCCAGGAGTAGAAAGGTTATTTGTTAATTCAGTTACAGTTTATGCACAATTTATGTTCTCTCCTGATGATTTTTAATTGTCTGAGAAATATATTCTCAAAAACAAAAGGTAACAGATAAGATGTTATAGCATACAGGAATATACATTTACATTTGCACTTCCAAATGCATTTTGTGATTTAGCAATATTAAAATAATTCTAAGTAAGTAGAATTCTCAATGGATATGAATGCATTTTTAATTTCGTATTTTATTATTTTTAATCCAGTTACTCTTAAGTTCTGTGATAGTGTTAAAAGCACATAATGGAGGTGCAATGATGGAGCCCGTAGTCGTGCTTTAGAAGTCTGTATGGACTTGGCAGAAGCAGACTGTAGTTAAATCCTAGCTGTGGTCCAATGGCATGTCCTTTAGGGTTGCTTGCAAAGATGGAACTTCTTTCCTTCTCCCTTTCCCTCTAGCTGTACTTTTCCCCTGAAAACAAATGAAAAAGTAAAATCCAATCTGGCTACCTGGAATACTTAAACATCTAATTGGGTAAAGCTTTAATGCTTATGCAAAGTCAGTGGGAATACTTGTGAATTATTACTGTGCTTTCTTGTACCAAAGCCTAGAAACTGTCAGTTGCTCTACATCCTATTAGAGATGCGTTCCAGCTGCTTCTTACTTGTGTCACTCAATTTTATGATCAAAACTCAACTGTTTGTTTAAAAGTTTTGAAAAGGTAAATATGATTCAATAGAGGTATGTCCTAGAGAGCAGAGAGCTTCTAGCTGTTCTGGGGGTTTATTTTATACTTTGCTGAAAAAGATGCAGTCTAAATTATCTAAGTTATACATTCATGGTGGGAAAGTGCTGAATGGTAAAAGTTGCTGTGGAGGGTAATTAAAATGGAAACTACATAGTAGCATGTAGCTGTTTCCACAGCTGCAGAAGCCTTCAGGCTCTGGGTACTCTTTGATGAAACACAAAACAAAACAACATATAGAGAAATTTGAGACCTTTATCCTCATCAAAAGCAATGTCCTGTTTCTTTTTTTTCCATTTTAACCACCTGTTTATTCTTTGTTATTGCTGTATTCTGCTAAGTTTACTGTTGTGCTGTGTATTTTTAGTACTGTGTACTAAAAATAACACTTTCTCCTTTCCTCCTGCCCTCTTCTTTTATTGCTGTAGACAAGCTCTGCAACAAGCTTGCAAGCAGATCTAAAAGGTTGAGTGTTTGTTTTGGTTTGGTCTGGGTTATTTATTGCAATTCAGTGCTTCTTGAGTCAGTATCAGAGCAAGTTTGGTTGCTTTGTCTTGGTTTTCTCCCACAGGATGCTAACTAACTTACCTGTTCTGACAATAACATTCACTCTGCAGCACTGATAGTCTAGGTGTGTTTAGTATTAAGAAGTATTATTAAGTATTTAGAATTAAGATTTGCCCTACTGAGGCAGTTAAGTAACAGGAATACCCTTTCTTTCACCCTATTTTGCTCAGCCCCCTGAATTAGGCGGGATGAACCTGAGCCTTATTGTTTTCCTAAAAGTCGCATATCCTAAAAACAATTGAATACACAGGGATGGCTGTTCTTGCATAGGATGAAAAATGTTAGCCTTCACTTCTGGAGAAAAAATAGTTCATTTAGAGCTTAAAACTTAAAAAATTGAAGGTAACGATGCTATAAATTTTAAATTTGTTGACTCTTTTTTTTACTTTTTGTAATTATCAATTTGAAATGAAATTGCAGTTGCCTGAGTGAGCATTGTTTTGGTTTCTGATGCATTGAACTCAATTGAACGTTGTTGCAGTGTGACCTGGTTAATGTAAGTTTGGCTTCTGGGTATTTGAAAAGTGTACGCAATTGACTATAACCAAATGCAGTTGGATGCTATTAACCTGTTATTGGTACTGTTAACTGTGATTGGAAGTGATGTTTTTAAAATTATTTTGCAACTTTTTTTTAAAAAATACAAATTACTCTGTTATTGCTACAAAACTGCAATCTATGGGTCCAGGCTGCTCTAAAAGGAATTTTCTTTCCAACAGTCACGACGAAGTCAAAAAAGTTCCCTTAGCTGCAGGAGTTGTGTTCATGTCCCTTACTGGTTATTACGTTTCTGTTGGTGTCAAGCGGTAAATAGAGGAGCCGCAAAGCAGTGTTACAGCAGGGAGCCTGGTCTGAATTGTGCGTGCTTTTCCCACTCACATACAGGGCCTTGAGCCATTTTCACTGTCTGGAAAACTCCAAGTCTAGATTGTCAGTTTAAAAGAAGGGGGTGTGGTTCAGTTGTGCACGTTCGTTTAACATGAAGGCTTCCGATACTAGTGAAAATGAAGAGAAGTAATTTTGAAACACAGTACTTGCACTTTAGTGCAGTACCTGCACTAAAAACCTGTGTACCCAATAGAGGGGATTATCCAGGGAGGCCTTCGGGACCTTTGCACTGTTTATGCAAACACATCATTTATAGACCGTAGATCCGTGCGAGCGGGGGGGTACTCGTTTATTCTTCACTCTCTTCGTGTCCGACCTTTCCCCGTGCGAGGCCGTGGCAGAAAGCCCCCGCCAGTCCGCACGGAGAACGCGGGTCCGCTCCTGGGCCACCCCGTGTCGCTTCCCCGCCGCCGCCGGCAGACGGGCCGGGCCGGGCGGAGGCGGGAGGCGCGGCTCCATCCGCCGTCCCTTTACGCGCGGCCCCGGTTTCATGAATGAAATCCAATCGGCGCGCTAAAAATAGAACGCGGGGCTGCAGACGTCACGATGCGCGCGGTTCCCGCCGGCCCTGCCGCCGCCCGGCCGCCCCATCAGCGCCGCGGAGCCGGTTGGGCGCAGTAAGCGCCGGCGGCATGCAGCCTCCCTGCCGGGTCAGGCTGGCTCCTGCCGCTGCCCCGCCGCCGTAAGGAGCAGCGGGAAAGGGGTGCTGCGGCGGCTGCCACCCCGCTCCCGTCCCACCGGGACCGGAGGTCGGCCTCGCTGCGTGCACCCCGGCGGCCGCCTGCCGGGCATCCCGCCCTCCCGGGTAGGTCCCGCGTCGCCCCGGCGCGGTCGTGCTCCGACTTGAGGGCGCGCCCTCCGCGGCTGCGGGTGGGAGGCCGGCTCGGGCTGGCAGCCAGCGGCTCCGCAGGGCGCGGGTGGCGGCGTCCTGCGGGTGCTGGCTGTCTCCTCGCAGGTGCGTTCCCGCCTGGTCGGGAGAAAGGAGGAGGCGTCCTCTCTCCCCGAGGACAGAGAAGTCTGAGTCCTTGATGAAGCTCATTTGTCTGGCTTCCTTTTCCAGTGAGGCCACAAGATGCAAGGCAAAAATAGAGAGGTACGATGCGTACGGGGAGCAGAAACCTCCTGGCGCTTGGTACTTATGAGTGTAATTTACTGAAAACCTGACGGATTTCTCCTTCTCCTCTTTTTTTTTTTTTCCCCCCCCTCTTTCTCCCTGCTGTGTCTATGGAGTCTGTTGTGGGTTGCTGTGACAACAGCAGGAGGCTGCTGGGGGGTCTTGCAGCACACAGATTATCAGGTGTCTGTGTCGGTACCTGTTTGGGGCCATAGGAAAGAGCTGTAGAGACAAACGGTAGGGCTTTAATTTAAGTCTACCTTTAGTGGGTGTTGTGGCATCCCACATCTAAAGCAAAGGTAAATCAGTCGCTGGACAGACTGAGGCAGTCTAGTTGGGAGCTCTAGGGTGCTTTATATCAATCGAGGCACTACTCAGGCTCGATAGGCAGCAACATACTTGTTTAAAAAATTGTAATAATAAAAGAAAGCCCTTGAAGCTCTGCATATGGTCACAGCAAGAGCAAGGAAGTGATGCCAGAATATTCTCAATGACTTTGTTCATCCTCAGTTTGTGTACTATTTCAGGGCACACAGCTGACTCAAAGCCAAATGTTCAGCTTGAGCTGTAATAGAAGCTGAGGTGGAAATTACTTTGTTCAGTGTGCTTAAGGGGAGTTCTTCAGATGCTGGGCTTTCTAGGCAAAAATAAAGCATGTGTGAAGAAAAACAATGTTCGAAGGGCTACATTTAAGAGCTGCCATACTTAACTCAAGTAGCAGTTGAGTGGCACATCTCTGTAGAAGCTGTATTTCAAGACTGGAAGTCACAGTACATGGAAACAGAATTGCTTCATTTCTTTACATATGTTTCCTCTCCCATTAGGTTATGATTTTCTTTTAGATGCACATTGGATTTGTATCCTAAATTCTATGTCTTAGGTATACATTGTATCTATACAGTATTAAAGGGGAGAGGGTCAGGGGGAGGAAAAGGCACAGCATTTGGTAACTTCAATATATGTACTAGGGTTCTTTAAGTGACTTAAGGAGCATAAGATCCGGAGCAGGCTCAGATGCGTAGAAGTATTTTTATCCAAGAAGAAATAAACATCAATTTTAGCTCTCAGGAGCTTTCTAAAACTCATGCCCTTTTAAAACTCCAAGCTTCACAAGTGCTGTAGAGCATTAGGCTGAGAGGAAGAGCTGATCACTTGACCAGTAAATCCCAGCATTTGATTCTTTCCTAATACATTTTATTCACTGGAAAAATGTTTAAGTCCTGCATCCAGATGTTGCCCTGCTCCAAAGGAGATGAAGGACAGAGAAGCCTAGAAACAGGAGAAGGAAAGGAGCAACAGGTGTTTGACAAACTTCTCCCTTGCTCCCATCTATCCTGCCAAAAGAGCATGTTGGGACGAAGTATGTGCTTGGAAGGAAAGGAAAAGCTGAGCAGTTTGCTGCATACAGCAAGCTTGAAGCTCATAGCAAGGCTAGTCTGACTGGTGAGAATGCACCCTTGAATCACTGACTGGGTTTCCATAAAAGAGATCAAAACCTTGTGGTGAAGGAGTGAATGGTGGCACACTGTGTGATTTGCTGCAGCTTGCAGTATGGGAGGTTATAGTTGGGCCCTTTATTACCATGGGTAGGTTTGTGAAGTATATTCCCTTTGATTCCTATCCAACATAATTCTCCTTTTCTGTTTCCCAGTCCCTTCTGTCTGACATGAAAGACACAAGATGGCAATTTCCCTCTTTTTTTTTAATTTTTTAAATTTTTTCATTTTTTTTATTTTTCTTCAGGAACCAGTGTCTGTGTGGCACTAGATACAACTAAACTTCACATGTACTCACCTCCTACACAATTCAATTCATGTTGCTGGATTTGCATTTGAGACATGAATACAGAACTTGAACCAAGATCTGAAAGTAGCGTTTATCTGAATTCTGCCATCCTGAAGTATTTACTTTTCTAGTCAGTGTTGAGGTCTTTGGGGCATTGTTACCTGCTGTCACTATGAGGCCTCACTCTCCTTACGTAGTTTCTTCTAGCAATAACATGTGGGAATCAATAAAATCACATGTAACATCTTTCTAACATCTCTGATTAACAAAAAGGAGAATGCAAGAGAAATGTCACATGAAGTTCCATGAAACAAAAGCCTGATTCTCTCTTTTGGAAGGAAAACAAGCACAGAAAGTGATTTCGACAGTGTTCTGTGCTAGAAGGTCAACAGTGTTTCTGGAATATTTTTTTTTGTTCGTACCTCTAGCAAAACGTGATAAATATTTTCCCCACAGAAATGCACAAAAGTTGGGAGAATGCCTTGTTTCGTACTAATTGTTGATTTATTTGTTTTCCTTCTGTACTGTTGGGAAAACTGCTCAAAGTAATGTTGTTACCAAACAGCATACGTGTCAACACCTGTCTTTAGATATGGCTAAAATCAGTAACAGCCTATGCTAGAGTATCAGTAATTTAATGCTGTACATGTTTCTGATGCTCTTAATTACATAAGAGTAAAATCAGGGATTTCATGTAGTTTATTACCATGAAACCCAGTAGTGTTGAATTAGGCCTTTCCAGTGATCCTTCTCCTTTTAATCTCAAATTTTATGTTATCCCAGATACTTCTGAGCATTGCAGCCACTAAGGATTCAGCTGCAGCTTTGCCCCAGTTATGTTGATCCAAATAGCAAACTAGGAGCCAGATCATCTGATAATTAGTGGGTCATGTGTTGCAGTAGCAGGGAACCTAGGGATTAAAAAGTTGGTGCTGAGGACCAGGTGTGCAGTGTCCATACTGCACACATTTCAGGGGCAAAGGGTGTTACTTCAGATAAGCTTTAATCTGGTCCTATGGATTGAGTGCTTGCTCATTAGTGGTGGGTCGCACATCTTCTGCTTCAGATTCATCTGCAAGGAAGTCAGTTTGTACCACTCCGTGGCTGCACCTGATGTGAACCAAAGCATGAAATATTTTCTTCAAAAATGTGTTCTTGATCTGAACTAAAATGCTGGTAGAGGTGCACCCTTAATCTGCTCCTGCAGTGTAATCTTTTGTTGCAGAAGGAGGACCAGTCTAAGGACTTTGGCATTTATGGGTGGCTGCTTTATAAAGGTGGTGATGGTTATTGCCATCAATGGGTATTGTCCATTCTTCAGTTACTTCGTTCCAAGCCACTTTTATTAATGTCAGCCACAGTTAATTTCAGTTTTTGATGATATGACAGATTGTGACCCATAGCAGTGCTAGATCTTGATTACTGCCTAGTCTGCTCTTGTCATCTCTGGGAAATGAAAGGATAGCCAGTTGTAGCCAGTTGTATCTGTAATCCTAACAAAACACATCTGCAAAGCTGAAGTGTCAGCCTTAAATGAGTAAAAAATGTACCAGCTATGGATTATTTCCCTTTTTCCAGGGATGGGTCCAATGTGGCCACCCTTCCTCATATCTCTGCACAACAAGAAAGAAGAAATAAAAGGAGGCATAAGGGACTGCCCTGCTTTATGGCCTGCTCTTGAGGCAGACTCTGGAAAACCGGTGGAGGGAAGGGTGGCAGTGTTGCAGGCTTTCCCACCATACAGAAAACACCCAGGATTCTCATACTCGAGGTTCTGAAACAGTTAAATGTCCTTCACCTGCTGCATGGATTAATTTCTAGAGAGATGAAAAAAGGTTACAAAAGGTATTGCAAGATGTGTTGCAGGTCAAAATAATATGTAAGTTGCTCAGCTTGTTGATTTTTGCCCTCCAGGTCTTCCAGAACTTGTCAGAAAATTGACGTAGCTCAAGTGTAATGCTGAGCTTCGCATTTGCATCTCTATTTGGTCTGATAGACTGTAAGTGTGTATAGCAGGTACTTGTGGACTGCACTTTTTCAGGAGGCTCAAGAGAACCACTTATTGTACCTAAAATTAGGTATTTTCTTGTTCAGCTGTTGAGCTTCAGGGCAGTCTGTTTTATACAGTAAAGAAGAATTTGTATTTTGCTACTGTATCTGATTTTTGGTCATCTGAGGAAGTACTCACTTTTACTGATCAAAAGGTGTTGTACCATCACAGACATAGGTTGAGCTTGACGGAGTCGTAATAACTAGCATTCAGAAACAAATCTGGAGCCAAGCATGCTGAGAAAGAGCAGTCTGACAGGCTTCTGATACTACAAGCCATGAGTTATTACATGTCTACATTTTCTACAAAGGTTGTGGTGATGATCTGACTGGGAAATTTTCTAGGTAAATATAGAGACACGTGTTTTGTCTTCAACTTTGCTTCTTTAGAGGCTGCTTCTTTCATTTCTGTGTGTGGCCATGGTAAAATTTTTGCTCCCTTTCAAATTTGAGGGATAGAGCAGGGATCAAGGCAGCTGAATGAAGGCTTCTCAGAACTTCTTTCTTTCAGCAAAGCGTACAAAGTGAAGAGTAGCATCCAGGATTACATCTGATGCCTGTTGGCCAAAAGCTCCCATGAAAGATGCTGGTTCAGGCAAGCCAAGTGGAGTCTGTCTTGATAGCAGCCTCAGTACTTACCTTCTTCAACTGTATCAAATTTTGGCAGCGTTCTGTGAGATTTATTTCTTTGTTGATACTGACCATAAATTGGAACACCCCGACTCTTCTAGAAGAGTTCTAGGGAAGAACCCTTGTGAGAAATAAAGGTGTTCCTGCTGACCTGCACTCTTCTTTCATGGGCAACAACAGCCAGAGTTATCTTCTCATACAATGAAGCAACATTTCAGTCAGCTACCCTTTTCTTTCTACCCATGGCAGATCTAAGGTTCTCACATTTGAGATCAAGTTAGCTTTAGAATATAAGAGCTTTTCTCCATTTTCTCAGTTCCCAATCACTGTTACTGTTTTCTGTCAATGGGCCAGGTAGGCCAAGTAGTTTATAAATTCTAGAATTAATCTTTAATTTCTTCCTCTCAAGTCAGTCTCTTCCTTTACAGTCTTTCCATGTAAACTGCCAGAACTTTAAATAATGGCAAGAAGGCAATGCCTCTTTATCCTGGATGAGAATCTAGCCTGATATGTATCATGCCCACCTTTGTCCCCTGGTGACCTAGTGATCTAATCCCACCTTGATTCTTATTACCCCTTTGTCATCAGCTAGTGCTTTAGCTAGCCCTTTCCCCATATCAGAGCTGTCTGTGAATTCTATGCTTTTGCACAAATGAACAGTAAGTCCTTCTGTTTTTTCCCCTGGCATATATATTGAGAATGAACATTTCACACGCTTGTTAGGGCTTGTGTGTATTTTGGTCCTTGCCAGCATGCTGGTGCCTTAGGATTCTGGAGTGTAAAGTAATGACTTCAGTGCCTGAAGAACTGTCATTCTGCATCTCCTTTTTGTTTCCATGGTTGCAAGCAGTAATTTTGCAACTTGGGGATGGAGGTAAGAGCATTGCATTGTCTTGTAAATTTCTGTACTCCTTTTGATATGTAATTGTGTAATGGATCTCTGAAGGAGTCACTCCAAAACTATACTCAAAAATACATCTCCAGAATAAATTGAAAGACGGGAGTACTTACAAATGCTCTTTCATATAGTTTCAAAAGATTGTGGTTTTCAGGGATAAATGTTGATGGTCCTTACTACCTTACTGATGAGCTCAGTTTTTCAAATAATTTCCACTCGCACAATTCGTATGAAATGGTGGTAGATTCCTGTGTCTGTTTCCATTAGATTCTTCCAATGAAGTTGTGACTTCATAATTGTCAGGTCGGCATGTTGTTTGCATGACTTCCTGATTTGTATGTTTGGCCAGATTACTTGAGACAGGTTGGAATTATTAAAAACTACTGAGCTGGCAAGTTTCTTACATGCTGTCACTGAACCTTCAGCTGAAAGGTTTGCTCTTAACACAAGAACTAAGTAACATGCTTACTTGTTTTTATGCTAAGAGGTGCTATCTCAGGCTTACAAGACATGTTTAAGTACTGAGCTAAGAAGTAAACGCCTGCAGGATCACTCCATAAGCACTGATTAATGTAGATACTTACTGTTTTGTGGTGATTTGCTGAAGAGGAAAGTGTTGATAATTAGCTACCTGCCTTTGAAAAAAATCTTGGTATTGTTTTGTATATGATTTAAAATATTTGGAAATTTCAGGATGGGCTGTTAGCTGTGTAGACAGCAAGATCCATGAGTGGATTCCTGATCGTGCACAGGGAAGTCACTTTTGGGTTTGGAGCTTCATCTACTTTCTTTCCAGCAGAGTGCAATTATAGCATTAAATGTATTAAAATTAATTCTCAAAAGAAGACAAGCTCATGGTTAGGATCTGGTTATTTTTTGTATATGAATACGCCTATATTAATACAGAAAGAAAGAGGTTGTATGTGTCTGTTGTGTTCAATCTGTGTACCAGTGGACTAGATGATCAAGTGGTATGCTTCATCTACAGGTTATCTAGAAAGGTGGTGTTTCATTACTGAGGCTGACCAGCCAGAAGGATCTGCATACTATGGCAACCACAACTGTTTTTAAGTGATAATAATAATAACTCATTCAGCAGTGAGGTAAAACTACACAGAAAAAGAAAAAAATAAGTAAAAGAACAAGCACCCTACAGCAATTTGAGATGAAGCAACAGAGAAAGAAATCAGTGTCTGTAATCATCTGCAAGCCATGGTTCAGAACAGTAACTTTTTACTTCTTTGGAAATAAATCAGCTTTATTTAGAATAGTTCTTTTGTGCTGATCAATTTAATTAATTAAACGGCTCTATCTTGGATCTTGAGTCTACTCACATCTCCTGATTTCTGTTGCCTCTGTCTCCTCTTTGTCTGCAATCACAGGTGACAATGTAAAAATAGAAACATCCTAAGATATTTTTGAGATCCTATGTTATTCTTGGGGGTATCTTTTTTCATTTCCATCCATCTGCTCATCTTTCTTTATAACTGGATTAAGCAACTGAATCTTTAACTGCTTTCTTTTGGGACCTGCCATATTTGATCAAATCTTTCCCTAGTAGGTTTCTTGATGCTCGTCATTTGATAGCCTTTCTGTCTTTCTGTGGCTCTTCTGGCAGTGTCCTTTCTGAGACTGGTCACACTTCCAGTAGCTTTCCTCTTCCTTTAACCTATTTTATTTTCTTGGTGAACTAAATTAATGCAGGTTGTAGGTTGGTTTTGGCAAGTTTTTCACTGGTCTTGGAATTTTATGCTGTTTTTTTTAAAACAAGCTCATTTGCTTTTGTCTAACCAGTTTTGTTTCAGTTCAGTTGGTCTTCCCAGCTGTTACCAGAGCTCAAATCTAGATTTTTTTTTTAATTTAAGTTCTGTAAATACATGTTTAGCATTTTTAATCAATCTGATTATATAATAGGTTTAGCGCAAGCTTAACCTAGAGGCTACCTTAAAAAAAACCCAACTAACTGTGGCTGTATTTTTAAGGTCTTGTACATATTCCTGGCTTTAATCATTCCAGTAGTCAGAAAGCTTCTGGCAACATCTGTAAGCATTTAGTCCACATGTTTTGCTAATTGTTTATACTGTAATTTGTTGTTAGCATCTGTCTTTATTTGGGGTGTCTAAATAGCTGTTCAGGCTTCTGTCTGTCAGCCTCTTCAGGATCTATTGCTGTTTTAATAACTTCCTGAAAACTAGTGAAAAATATAAAAATTCTTGCAGTTTTAATAAATAGATACTCTGTATATACTGGTGTGGATTTAGGAGTTCCCTTAACATTGTCTCAAATCTCTACTTTTGTTTTTATTCCCAGTTTATTTTAATCTCTGTCCTATGCAGTATTGAGTCATGCTAAAAATATCTTCATTAAACTGTCATTGATCTACAACAGCATTCAAGGATTCTGTGTCTGAGTTCTGTGATAAATTTGCTTTAATTTAGTAAGTATATAGGAAATTCAGAACAAAAATAGAATTAAGTTATATTTTGATGTATTTCTTTCCAGGATTCTCAAATAATTACACTGATTTTGCTTGTTACTTTTATTTGGATTTGCCTATTAGTTTTTAGCTCACTTTGTTATCCTCTTGGAAATGACTTTAAAATTCCAGACTTTTTACTTAACACATATTTTGTGACTGACTGAACTGCATTTCTGCAGAACTGCCATTTAAGAACTTTTGAAGAATTTTTAAATCAGATTGTTATATAAAACCTCAGCTATTCTTTGTAACAGCATTTTAATGAAATCCTGGGTTGGAGGAAAAACTGGTTTGCCATCTCTTCACTTGATAGTTTAAAATCAGCCAGACACACTGACTAGCCACACTACTTCATTTTGTTTTCCAGCCTTGTAAATATTTCCACATTCCATCTGTGATGTCTAGTCCATGTAATCCATGCATGAATAAAATATGAAGTAATTTAATAACACATATTATGTGAGGGGGTGCTGTTTATTCTCAGACTTGAAATGAGACATTTTTAAATCACACACTGAAACCTCTTGGGATTTTCTTGCTTATTCAGGGGCCTGTCTTTGAGGCTGTGGTGTACAAATATGTTTCATTCTCCCTAATGTGGAAAAAAAGGTATTGGTTTTTTTTTTACTTTTATTTATATCTTTATTGTATTCTTGGAAAGTGTGGAGGAGAAAAGAGGAGTTAGCTCTCACTTTTTTTTCTTGTATTTGGACTAATGGAGGCAATGATACAAAAACCCATGGGCCATTCCAAGAGGTATTAGCCTCATAGGAGCTTGCATCCAACAAGTAGCTGAGGCTGGATTGCAGAAAGGTAACTGAAAGTCTCTGTAGTCCTTTACTTCAAGATTAGTAACCTTTCAGGGTGCAGATTACAACTCAGATGAAGGGATAATGGCAATATCTTAATAGCTTTGTTTCCTTACCAGCTAAAACCTCTGTGCCAACATAACAGGTTGATATCACAAGGCCATTGCAGTACATATTCACATGTATGTTTGAAGCCATGTTATTTGCTCTGCATTTGACAAATTGCAGAGCTCCAGTTGTGCAACCATGTACTTGTGACCCAAGATGAAGCTCTGGGCCTGTGTTTCAGTTCAGTGTAGGACAACTTTGTAGATATATTCTTACATGCTGTGCTGTAGCATTTCCATAAGCATCCAATATCTATGAAAACATCAGTGTAACGCAGTAGTGGCATAAACTCACCCATGCACCTTGCTGTCTATGTGGTCTCTTAATTTCTCCCATTCACAAGTAAATAGAGATTGTAGCTATACCTTAGCCATGATAGCTATTAGCATGCAATCTGGGTTCAAAATTTTAAATAAATGGGTAGCATTTAGTTCTAACACTTGACTTTCGTTTCACTTTAAATAATGACAGAATACAGTTAAAATTAGTGTTTGGCTATTCATTACTAAGCTTGCTTTTTCTTGAATCATAACATAGTGCCTCTGACAGTGAAAAATGGACATGAGAACAGTTTGTATCTGTTATTTTAAACAGCCTGACAGTTAACGTATATTCTATATTTATGTACAAATGAGATATGAATATTAAAGAAGGTATTAAACCAAATAACTTGGCTTCTTTATTTGTAGTGCTGTAGTCTCAAGAAAAAGGACACCATCATTCCAGATGATGACCTGTGTTTCGTTAATTGGAGTGCTGTAGGTTTCTTTGCTGAAATAATTATTAGGCAAGCCTTCTTGAGCATGTTTGTAACTTGCATTTTCCCTTTTCTACCTCCTTGATTATAATTTTCTGTCAGAAACCAGATTGCTCAGCAGACTACTAGACATTTGAAAATCAAAATCAGATATATCAAACTATGATCCTGCATTACTTTAAATGAAAATACCACATTCCTTTATATGAAAATGACATATTTCAGTAAACTTAACAGGACTTAATTTTAGTTTTTCAAATATCAATTTTTTCCAGGTTATATTTGTATCCAGGCATTTGTTCAATATGTTGCCATAGAATATTTAAGTAAATATTTTCAATAATAACTTTCCATGAAGGTAGAATCTTCAAAAATCTCTTCATTTCCTATTGTCAAGTGAAAAAAAAATTGTAGGTATAGATAAATGTATTTGCAAGTTCCTGCTGGCTGTTAGGTTTCATTACATGATTTGTACACAATTTTCCTTGGAGAATTTGGAGTGTGTGATACATGAAGGATATAATGTGAGTTGCGTTTTATGGGAAACAGAGTCTCTGGAATCATCTTACAATTCAGTTTTATTTTATGCATATAACTAAAACCATCTGTGTGACTCGCTGTTAATAATATTATTTGGACAGCCTTAAATCAAATCCTGAATGAGCAAGGTATGGAAGGCAGGTTTATACTGGAATCCTTCAGTTTATACTCACTGAAGTCCAGTCTTTTTTCTGTCTTGGTATGACAAGTATTAGCAAGAGGTAAGTTTGTGCTAGCTGTCCTTGTTTCACCAAGATTTATCTTCTGCAAACAGGCCTGTGTTTACAGAAACCAAAGTGAAAATAGCATATGAACAGCATAAACAGACCACGGTCAAAATAGTTGTACATTTGCATAACTGTGTGGTATTTAAAGCAATCACTAGCTTGCTTTGGTACAGTCTACTCTACTACTAGCTTTTCCTTAAGAGTTTGTCCTCTTCGGGCATCTCTCAAGAAGTGAAAGTAGAAGGGTCTGAATCTAAATAGCATTGGTTTTACAGAGTAATAGAAAACAAGTTTAACTGTCTTGTTACAGTTTTTGATAAATGGACATTGACATGGACTACGAAAGACCCAACGTTGAAACTATCAAGTGTGTGGTGGTTGGAGATAATGCAGTGGGAAAGACTCGTCTAATTTGCGCAAGAGCATGCAATACAACCTTGACTCAGTATCAGCTGCTGGCAACTCACGTACCAACTGTCTGGGCCATTGATCAGTATCGTGTCTGCCAAGAGGTAAGGATTGCAGGTGTACAAAATATGGAGCACATGGTGTGAGGTTGTACTAGTATTTACTGGCCAGCCTGCCTTTGTCAGAATGCAGCAATGAACTCACAAGTATTTTACACGCAGTCTCTACTGCAGCCATGGTCTGATATGCGTCTCCCTACATCTTTCATTCCAAAGTAACTTTTTTTATCAAACCTATTTTTAGGAAGATGCATATTCTGCCTGTTTTATAAAATTAAAACCCGTATGTGGTAGACATATATGTGATAGACTCTTGGTCTAATATGCTTTGAATTTTCTTACAGGACGAATTAGAAATTTACTTGTTTCATGGAGGGAAAGAGAATGTTATATTTGTTCTGTTCTAGGTCCTAGAACGCTCAAGAGATGTTGTGGATGAAGTGAGTGTTTCTCTCAGGCTATGGGATACATTTGGGGACCACCACAAAGACAGGCGTTTTGCTTATGGAAGGTAAATTGATCCAAGCAAAATTTTAAGTAATACTTGCAGTAAAATTTTAGGGCTGAAAAAAATTACAAATCTTAATTTTGAAAAGCAAGGATGTAAAAACAATCAAGGGTATTCATATTCCTGCCTGCTGCAAAGAGGATTATCTGCTGCAAGGATTAAAAAGATATAAATATTTAAAAAGCAGCATAGTTTTACTACAGTACATTTACTTGAACAGCCTGCTAAGCTCTGCCAACAACAGTTGTCCTATTTCAAATTTTAAAGAACATTCCCCAAAATAAGGCTGTAGTTTTACAAAATTAAACATCAGCATTCTCTGCTTGTATAAGCAGTGTATGATATAGTTTCCCAACAAGCAACTACAAGGAGAGATGTTGGAAAACATCACTCTTACTCAATTAAATATTTATTTTATTAAAACCTGTAATGTTGAATGGCAGCTAACCCCTTGAGACCACAGTCAGTTTCATGAAAAGTGATGCTTTTCTGTATTTTCTTAATCAAAGCTGAGGAAAGACGCTTTTTCTTCTATAAATATCAAGCGTCTGCCAGTGAATAGATTAACCCTGGAAATTAAAGAGAAAAAAGTAATCTAGATCTTTCCAGCATGTATAACTTCTGCGTAGTTTCAACAAAACTGAACCCAGTGATAGTCTTTCTGTTTCATTTAATGGTAATTAGATCTAGCCTTGTGGAAGTACAGACAGCCGAACAGCTTTGAAACGAACATTTGAACGCATATATCATGTGAGCAGATTAGCTGCATTGGGCAAATACTGAGTTGAGAATGGATTCTGGTCAGGTATTTTCGTAACTGACATTTGAGTGAGGTCCTGATCCTCACACTTTTTATTTTTTACTTTCTTGAACATTTTTATATCCTCTTATCTGCTTCAGTCTCTGCAGGTAATCAAACTTCCATAGGCCTTTATGTCCAGCTGGATAAAAATTTGGATTTTTGTTTTTTTTTCCAGCTGGGAATGCCCATTGTAGGGTGTCTGTCCAAGCTTTGCATTCCATGCTGCTGAAATGTACCATGTTACTCTTTTCCTTCGCTCTGAACTACCTGATGAAACAAGTGACTTGGAGTGATGCCAGTCTTTTCTATTCTCTACCCCTTAGAACGACTGGAGAGGGTTTTGTTGGTTGAATCCAATGGTTAAATTTTCACACTGCACAACTCTATGGCAAACCCTCCTTTGTAGCACAGCTCTGTGCTGGTTTGTTTTCACAGTGTCATGAATTACGTTGACTTTTGTATCAGAAGCTATAGCAACACGTGGGTATGCAACCTGTACCATTTGTAAATCAGCTTTGAGAGTGAGGAACGTTACTGACTTTAAGGTAGTATTTGCCTTAATATTTAGAGCTGCTTTAGTATGTGAATAGGTACTCTTTTACCATTAGACAGAATATGAACCTTACTTTGATAAAAACAGATGTACCTTAATGTTTTCACTAACTGTTCCTGTGTGATACGGCTTCCTGATAATTCTGCAACAGATACTGTGTCACTGAGAAGATTACTAGAGATTAGGAGGACAAAATCAGGCATGTTTTGAACTCTGATCCCACGTTTACTGGTAGGACAGTAGAGGGGGGAAACAACATACTTAGATTCTAATCCTGCAAATGCCAAGGAGAACGTATATAACTTGAGATCTCGTGGGATTAAGCATATGAACACAGTGATTCACCTGTGATATTAGCAGAACTGAGCCTGTGTAACATAAGGTTTGCTGTGCCTTGATTAACTTAAGGCTACTCTGGATAGCTGCTGTTGTGTTTTTCTGCAAGTCTGTTAATGAAGAAAGTAACTGAAATTCTAAGGCAACTAGTTTATAAGTGGAAATTTAGTTGTAAAATTTACTAATTGTAAAGCACTGCTTAGGTACTTTGTTGTTTTGAATGGTATTAGTGTTCCATTTAAAAGTAACTATTTAGTATTTTATCTATTTTAGCATTTTAAAAAGAGATTTCCAATTTTGAATGTTCACATTTATAGGAATTGATTTTAAATCACTTCTGTACATTGAACTACAGTCTACTCATAGTTGAGTCAGATCTTGCAGTACAGTGGCAGGCACATTTTATACCAAACTGCTCAAGGCTACACCTACACATGCCCCACACTTCCGATTGTCTGAAGGATCATGTAATAATATAACCCTTTGGTTCTCTTCAAAATTTTTTTATGCATATGTGCTTGTGTGCAGGGGAAGGTTTATTTCAGCCAAACATTCACCCAGAACTTCTAATTGTACCAAACTTGATGTAACAAGAACCGGCAGGTCATTAATTCACCTGCTGCTCATTAGAAAAGATGTTCCATGCAGTTTTAGAACATGTGTCATAAATAGATTATGCTGTAGATGACAGGGTGAACAGTTCATAGGACTTGCAGCAACGATGAATCCTTCTTAATTCTTTGTTTTTACAGAAACATGAAAGGATGACAAATGAAATGTGCTTTTCACTATTTTTGTGACAGAAAGAGAGAAACAGTTGAATGCCACCGAGGATGGAATAGTTAATGTTTCTGCTGCCATCCTTTAAAATGGAACTATGGAAAGTGAGATCCAGCCTGCATTCTACAGTGTGGTGTTTAGTTTAATAATAAAAATCCTCCGAGAGCTTTGGGAAACGGCTTCTGGCAGCTTAAGGGAGTGAGAGGGATGTGGCTGGAGGAAATTGTGGAAATACTTGTTGCAGTTTTGTAGCATATGTTTTGGTTGTTTTGGGTTTTTTTTTTTTTCCTTTTAACTAAAGCGTGTGCTTTAGTTTTGGAAGTTTCTTGTTCAATTCCGCTTAGGCTCTATGTGATGCCAAACAATCATTTGTTGATATTGTCTCACAAGGTTTCATCTGAGGCAAAATCATTCCAAAACACTGTAAAATGACAGTGTCTTTGTTGTGATTGGTATGCTGATTTCCATTTCCTAGTTACCTGTTTGTTTAATAACAGTCTAGTCTCAGTGCTATTGTATCCTGTGAGCCTGCAAATTCAGTGGAAGTTTCATATAAAGCTCAAGTTGTTATTACGTACTAGTTTCTCTGGGAGGCACTAAATTGCATGTGTAAAGACATGAAAAGAATTTATGTTTCAACTTGTCAGGGTTTACTATCCTCCTATCCAATCTGGTTTTGCGTGAGAGTGTCAGCATATTGTGTTCAAACTAATTCTAAAAGCAAAATGGAAAAAAGACTGGCTTTCGCCTTTTTTCTTTTGCATCCTTTTTTTGGTTTTTTTCAGGTGAACGTGTTTGACTACAATTTGACTAATACCCTGTGTATCCTGGTTTTTTATACATGCAGCTCTAGTATGTGTAAACATGAGTACGAATCTGCAAAGAGTTAATTCAATCCCAATCAAATATTTATTCTCAATAACAAGGATGTGGTTTGTCAGCTAATTCCGCCAGGATGATTTATTTACTTGCAACTTAAATATGAGCTGTAGACCAAACAAAATCTGTTCATACAACATGGACAGAAAACAGCTTTTTTCTCGTGACTTACAAATCTAAATGAGCCTTGATATGAAACTGCTGACAGAGCCTTTTAAAATATGTTTAGAGTATTTCCTCTATTGTGAACGGATTTCATAAGCCTTGTGGGTATTGTGTGTACACAGAGGAGCACATGCATTCACCTTTTTCTGTGTGGTTACAATTCCTTTAACCAGTTACTTCAATGCAATTGGATCCATAGAAATAGACCTTCTGAAAGCTACTAAAAAAGGTCAGCGAGAATAGGAGTTTATCACTGCTTTTTGAAGACTTCCACCGTTCTCGTTATAGCTGTTTTATTTTCTGTTTCTTTTTACTAAGAGACAATGATAATATTTCTATTAAACAAACAAAACAAGCATGTATCGTTGATGTAAAATTGTATTTGCATTCAGCAAATTCAGTGAGATTTTGGTGAGCTGGGTGTCTGCACAGATTTACTTGGTTTGCCTTTAGTTAAATCAGTGCCTTCTGTCACTTCCTGTCTGTGCCTAGAATGAGAATTATCCAGCAGCTCCTTTTTGCAGAAAAGGTCCAAGGTTTCAGAAGTGCTTTGAATAAAAGCCCACATTTTTCCCCACAGTCTAGCTATTCCTGTTTTATGTTACAATAATCCTTCGTCTTTCACATGCCTTACGAGCCATTTAGTGGCGTGGGTTGGAGGGAATCATCAGAGCTGTGTCTTCACAGCAGTACCACTTAACAGACACAAGACAGTCCTTTCCTTTGTTAGCAAAGAGTCAGGAATGATGAGGAATCCAGTTGTTTACAGATGTCTCTACCTTGGCTGTTTCCTTTTGATATGTTTTGCTGCAACAAAAAGCGATATGCAGTATTGTTGAATCATCTTCAAATACAAAATTTGTGAGCCTTCCCATCTACTTTACAGTGGTTTATAAGCTACTCAGGTTTTCATGAAGAAATCCTGAAGAACTCCTGTAAAAAACTTTTTTTATTATTTGTTATGGTTTTTTTATTCTGTTGAGTTTGACTCAAATCAGCCCCAAGAAAGACTACAATGAGCAGAGAGCATCATAGAGAGACACTTTCTTCGTCATTTTGTTCTGATGTGATGTGTGTATGCACTAGGGTTTTTTTTGTTCTTTCATTAGCTACATTAGTATTTGAGGCTTTTTCAGTCATTTCATGCAAAGTATGCAGTTTATATACTTAAACCGCTGAAATCTTATCTGCATCCCACCGTGGTTTCAGGTTGTGAGTAGAAACAGGTTGCTATGGAAGTGCTGTTTGGAATTCTTCCTTTCTCTAAAAGGTATGTGCCAAACATTTGTTTGTGCAATCTGAGCCTTGATGTATATCTGTCTGTACTAGAGAGAACTGTAAGGCTTTGAGCCTTCACTGACTGGAGTGAAAAAGAACATATCAAATGTTATTTGTGGTATTACATCATTTTTCATTTTTCCTTGCTCTTCTGAGTTAGTGAAGTGGCTGGGTAGAATGAAGGTGTTTGGGTTCTATACTAAAAGGCTAAAAGGCAGCATCAAAATCTTTTGGAAACGCTAAACCTGGGAAGTGACTTTCCATCAAAGTCTCGATCTTAGTGAATTATTTCCTTGTGAAGAGGTGCAGGGGAGGTTTCTTGAGTCATTTTCTACTCCAAGAATCTCAGCATTTCAGTCTGGATTTCCTCATATGTATGTCAGAATATGGAAACCACTCTGCACAGCCAGATATAGCTGTTAAAAACTGTTATCAATAACTTTATGTAAAATTTCTTGACCATTTTAGTGGTTGTTTGTTGTTTGGAATGGGTTTGTTTGGTTGGGTTTGTTTTTGTTTTTTTTTTTAACAAAAAGAAAGAGAAGGAGGCAGCTGATTTTGGTGCTAGCCTAAAGAAAGCAAGAAATATGAAAATCCATATTTTCTGCCCAGAGAAAGAGATGCATTTAGCATCTGTTAATGTTTCATGTGTTCTATGGCTTCAGAAATCAGTCTTATGCTGGATGCAAACCAAACCCTATCATTTTTCCCTCTCTGTTTTTTTGCCTCACTTCTTGTCTTGTCTCTGGTTTCCTAGCTCTGTGTTCTTCATCAAAACTTACAAAGAATCATGGTTTTACTGGATTCTGGGACCTAACTTTGGATCTTCCTCTTTCTTTCTCTCTTTTTTTTTTTTTCCCCCATCCTTACATCCCTCCCTACCATGAAATTGTTTGTCGGGTTTATTTCCAAACATGGTGCTTGAAATGATGTTTTAACTTGAGCTGTTCTTTCTTCTTTTAACTCAGTATGATTTTCTGATTTATCATAGAGGGTGGGGCTGGCAGTAGAGGAAGGGTTCATTTTTTCCTGTGTTTGTTTTTCTGCAGTATCTTTGAATGTTAGCTGGTTCTCTGTAGTGAGATAACGTGTAGTTCTCATCTGTAAGCTGCCTTCTTACAGTAACAGAAAATAAGCTCAAAAAGGCCACCTTTCCCTTTTTCTGGTTTCTCCATTGCTTTATGAATTTATTTCACATTATTTTATTTTTCTGACTGCTCTCTGGAATCAGCAGTCAGCTGATATGTCTTACAAAAGCATTTTTAGCTATAATCTTATCAGTCGCTTTGTATGATATTGTGAGTTTTGGTGTTCTCCCTCAGTTGGTGTGTTCCAGCTAGCCCTGTACCTTCTCTTTCTCTATCATTTTCTTTTATCCTTCTTCACTGATTTGGTGTTCAGGCTTTCTGTGTTACTTTTATAAACCCTTGCTTTGCATGTCATATGCAGAATATTTCATCCTCAATTAACTATCTCTAGAATTCTATTTATCATAGCATTTTTGTTCCTGCGTTAGAAATGCAGTAATTGAGATCTCTGCTCCAGGGGAGGGACAAAGGCATGTATTGGTATGTTATGGTGGATATGTATACTGCAAACATACCTGATTCCAAAGAGAGTCTTACTGAGTCTGCTGGCAAAATTTGGCCCAGAATCGTGCATGGATACCTTGCAGTCAGCCTGTTTCAATTGCAGAGTTCAAATTAGCACTAAGGTGGAATTTTTGCATATGTAAATGCTGAACTGGAATTATGGTGAATTCACTTCTTAGAGACAGCAATAAAATGAACCAAATTCCAAGAATGTGTAAGCAGTCATTTAAATTATATATAAAAAAAAAAATTCCTCTTGTTATGTTTTTCCACAGGACCTCACCATTCTTTTTAGCACTATTTCTGGTCAGGGATTTGTACAGTAAGAGTAGCTCTCACAAGTTTCTGCAATGGAAAATAAGATATTTTAATCATTCTTTGTGATACCAAAACATTTTTTATCATCATCTGTAAATCCACCACTGGTTTCCCATGAGTACCTCAAGGAAATAGAAGAGATTTTAAAGTGCTTAACATTTAAGAATAATGTATTGTTTGTAAAGGATGCTTGGGAAAGCCCCACTTTTGAAGCACGATCTTGAAATATGAAATTTTCTAAAGGTATCCTTATCTTCTTACTGTTACTGTTGTTTCCTACTAAAAATGATGTTACAGAAATTATAGAAATGGATCTGCATGCTACTCACTACAAAATCTGAATATATTTCAGGGCATTTTGAGAGCTTCGCACATTACACCAGTGCTTAAGAAGCTTCACAGCTGTTGGTAAAGTATAGAACTAATTGATTCTCCTGCTCACATCCAGGGCACTGCATGGTCTTGCCCTGCCTTACCTGGGTATCTTCAGTTCTTCACACGCCAGGCACTCCCTGCATTTCAGTTTACTTAGCCTCTCATCTGTTTTGAGTGTGTGTGCATAAGTCTTGTGTCTTCAGGTCACTTTGTTATGCTTACCCATCACTTAATGAATTTCTTCTCATTTCATGTGATGGCTGCAACTGCATTTACTAAAAACTGAGCCCGCTAAAAACATTATCACAGCCTTGCTTATCTGCACACTTTATTTTTTGGCTCAGTGAGATGCATGCATGATAAATTTCATATAAGTGAGTGAATCTCTCTCTTCAAAATGTATCTGGATTGGCATGGAGATGTAGCAGGATTTTGTTCAGCCATAAGTAGAAGTCTCAATTTAATTCTTTGATGTCCTTCTGCTGCCTGAACCTACTGTGTTTGGGAACTTGGGGGATGGTGTTTGCATTCAGGCTGCTGCCCTACACAATCTTTCCTTTCAGGTGGTTGAAGCGTTATGCAAAGTGAACACTATAGAGCTCTTCTCAAATTCTGGTCTCAAATGGGCTAAGCTCAGCTGTGATGCAGGTCTCTGAGGAATCTTGGGAAAATTATGGGAAGTGTGCAGGGCACAAAAGAAGGGAGGAATAAAAGCTAAAGAACTTTTTATTGATAAGTGTCTAAGGATTAGCTGTTCTGGTAAAATAAAGAGTCTAACAATTCGGATGCTCCTCTACCAAATCGTTTGGTCTGTAGAATTCAAATAGAGTTCCTTACTTTAACCTTGCTTCTCAGAGAAAGCTGATACCTAAAAATAGGGAAAAATAAAGACTGTAATAGGAGAAATCCAGTGCTTGTTTGTTTGTTGTGTCCTACATCCCCCCCAAGTCTGTTCTTAATGTTTGATTTTATTCAGTATGTGCAACAGATTTCTTGTCAGCAAAAATATAATTTGTTTATCCTTAGAATAATTCTGTCAGGTGTAACTCTTGGGTCTCATTTAAGCTCTCCAAAACAAACTACTTGCTTTTTTACTTGCTCTCTAGAAAGATGAGAAAATAGCATGGCAGTACAGTTCAGTCTTCCTCCTTTTCCTCTTTCCCACTTCCTGCACTGAATTCCAGGTCAGAGATACCTTGTCTTCACATACTGCGTTCCTCTTTATTTCTTCTCCTTTCCAAACCCAATAGTATTATTCCATGACAGTATGGCAGATGATAGATGCCCTTTACACATAAATGACCAGCAATTCTTGCATGCAGCAGTTTTTCCCAGTACTTTGTAAATTATAAAACTAGAGGGAACAACTTCTTCCTAGGCAATACGGTGTATACCTTTCAGAAGGCCTGTTTCTCTAATGAGACATAAACCCATCTTACCATATGCTGATTCCTGCCAGAGATTTGGTTGTCTGAAGGGTTTCTGTTCATTCTCTGAAGTCTAAAAAAGGGAGGTTTGGTGATGTTCAGATGTTTCAAATAATAAGAGCAGATGAGTCACAATTTCTTCTGATAAACCTATGAAAAATAGAATATAAGAAAAAAATCGGTTATGCATTACCAAGATGTACCACTAAATCTACAAGACAATATGTTGAATATCCAAGTTACCACTTCTCTTTGCTGACTTATTTATAATACTTATTTTTGTTTCTTATGACACTTCAGTATCAAACATCAGTATTTGCAGTAAATGTAATCATACGCTTTTTCTTGCCATAAAGGTGGATGCGTATACTGCCTAATCTATGGCCCGGCTCAGGTGGATGGTGCTCTAAGAGGAATGTGATAGACACATTCTAAAGCACTTTTTGTGATTCAAATCTATGGAAATGTTTCTTGAATCATTCCTGAATTTTACTGGGAAATGGTTATGAAATTTCTTTTTAGAAAAAAGTGGCTTGTATTTGTGAATATATTGCTGCAGAGGGAAAGAGGAAAGCAGAAGTAAACCTGATTCATCCTTTCTCATTCTGCAAGTAACCAAACCATGCAAAAATGGCAATAAATTAGGGTTGGTTTTCTCAAAAAAATCCTATCCTTTATGTTGCCTGAGCATATTAAAATAGCACTGGTAAAATTCTGATTTGGGGAAATATTAATGCATTATTTGAACCTGACAAGTTCTGGCTTTTATGAACAAATGTTAAACCAGACTTTATACTGAGGCTTTGGCAAGTTATAAATGTGCTTTTGACATTAAAAGGAATTGTAGGTGTTTTAATTAAACTTTCCAAAGGACAGTTTCCCCCAAATGTTCACATTCCTATGTAGACAGTTAATCTTCCTTATATATTGGTGTCTCCAGTTTGTATCAATATTGCAGATCATGGTTATGACTTGAATGAAAACTTTATCTATTACGTTATTGTGGATGTATTTTGTGATCTAGCAGACTCACCTGTGGTGCTGGTTCAGCATGTGAACTCTGTCACTATCCACTGATTTCCCTCCTGTCCTTTTTATGGCACAGGGCCAGTTATTTCTCTCTGTTCATATAGGACTCTATATGAATTTTATGAGGGAAGTCCAGGTTTTAATACAGGATAAATAATATGCAAGTCAAATTTTTTGACCCATTTATTCTGTTTTCACTTCATTAAGAAGTTCAATGCTATGTGTTCAATGCTTTTCCCAGCTCAGTTTTTTACTCAAGTCAGAGTTAGTGAATTGCTCAAGAACCACGTGCAGCTGTGGCAAAAACGTGAGACTCCCGTGGTAAAGTCTATAGCACATGCAGAGCCATGCTGGGGCTAGTCCGCTGGATAGTCTGGGCATGTCCTGTCTGAGGAAACATCATCACTGGCTCTTCTCAGGAGCTCAGATGTGTGGTCAGCATGGGTCAGCAGCAGCACTGTGGGAAAGCAGTTGTTGTCATCAGACTGTAAAGTCCTGCTGGAGCTCTGTTTCCTTTTGGTCGTCTGACAGATGTGATGTGTGTCTTGTGGTTTATGGAGTCAGGAGGGTTGGATACTCGTGACTGCAGTTACTTGGCTTAGGTATTAATTTCTGAAGGACGCAAGACAGTCTGTCTCTCTAAGATGCTTAGTTATAGTTAGGACATGCCAGACAGCCAATGCTCGCTGCTCCAGCAGTGCTGATGATCTTGAATAAACATCAATTGACCAGTTTATATGTGTAACACAATTTTTTTAATCTTAGCTGTGCGTTGATTTCTCCTCTCAGGGAACGAAGCAAATGTCTGCTGGGGCCTAGGTTTTACTCTTATGTGACCTTGAACAGAGCAAGTTTGAGCTTAAAGGGTGTTTGCCTCAGTAATGCAAAGACCAGTGTATTAGCTGCTTACCCCTTTGCTATTTAGTAGATTGACTTTCCAGCTTTAAGAGGCCTTGTTTCTAGATATGACAGATACGTTGCAGTTTGTCTAACATGCAGACTTGGAGCAGGAGCATTTCTCTTGCATTAAATTTATGCTCACAGCAGTACCCATATTGTAGACAGCTATCTTTAGAAACAAGCTTGCTGGATATATATCTGTGCCCTCAGTGAAATGTAGAAAGTAGCAGCATTGAGGAGTATTTCATTATTTAAAAGGTGAAAGTTAAGATTCATTGCAGCTGCTCTATACATTACACAAACTGCATACACAACACATTTGTGCTAAATTAAAGAATAATAGAAGTGAGATAGACATGGTATTGTCAAGCTTATCCTGCTGACAATTCTGTAGCAATAAGTTGCCCTCTCAAAATGTTCCTTCCCCTCAAATTTTTTGTTAAGAGTTCAACTTTTTTCTTATTTCTCTTTTTTCCCATGAGAGACCCAAGACCTTGAGAACTGCTTTGTGACATCCCATCCCAGTTTATAATGAAATTGCCCTATGTTAGGACTGACCCGAGACAAGTATTGGAGAATTTCTCTGCCTTAGAGTGCTAGCTCTGACAAGGTAGTGGGTCAGTGGATGAACTGTCAATCTTAATCCTCATACTTCTAATTTTTAAAGCAAATTTATTTAGTGGAATACTTTAAAAAAAAAATAAAACAATAACCAACTTTAAAAGCCTGCAAGTATTGTCATGCTTACTGTGATTTAAGCCAATGTCCTATTCTACATTTGACTGACCTTATTTTCACCATAATGTTAATTTTTTGCGTATATGGTAGAAGTTGTCATTCTGCTGTAATTTGCCCTTCTAGCAGGTCATTTAGTAAAGATGCCAGAGAATTGCTGCACAGTTATTTCTTGAGCAATGGCAGCCTGTGAATACCTTTAGTGCAGAAGGAAAGAATGGAAAGCCCTGCCTCTCAGCACTCTGTTCATATGTGCAGGAATCATCTCAGCATAGAGGGGCAGTGCTTCCTGGGTGTTGGGCTTTGTGCTACTATGCTTGTAGCTTGTCAGACCTCTTCACGGTCAACACGTATTCTGACATCTGGGTTTCAGTGCATTTTTCGAAGTGTGGAGTGGAGTAGCTTTAAGCTGAAGTGATGAAAATAGGTGAAGCTACAGCAGAAAGCGTGTTTGTTGGAGTTTAATTTGATATTTTCTTCTTGACTTTCTAGGTCTGATGTAGTTGTTCTGTGCTTTTCAATTGCTAATCCTAATTCCCTGAATCATGTGAAAACGATGTGGTATCAAGAAATCAAGCACTTCTGTCCTCGCACACCTGTCATTCTGGTGGGCTGCCAACTAGATCTCCGCTATGCAGACCTCGAGGCTGTTAACAGAGCCAGACGGCCTCTGGCAAGGTAAGCTTTAAACAAAAACATGAATGAAAATAATTTCCTTGGTAATCAGGTACAGTACTTTCAAGAGAGAAATGATCGAGTCCGATTTCCATTTTTTTGTAAAATTAAAACACATGTGCTTTCCTATTTCTAATTCTGTTGTCTGAGTAGGTTAATTCTTTAACAGACAGTTATTGTAAGTTTCCCACAATGTTTTTGCACACTAGACATCTAAACGTGTTTTGGCACCTGAACACCATGATAACATAGAGATAATAATGATTACTGGAGGTTTTCATGTATGCCTTTCTCCTGAACATGTGTATCATGTCCTACCCTGTTACTACTGTCAGATACTGTTTTAAGCTCACAGATTCTACTCAGTTTTTCTTAATACTCAATATTTTTGATTTTGTAACTGTAGCCCTAGATCATAGCAGAAAATAAAGTAGCTGCAAATTAATTTTTTTTAAAGTTCTGAGATTTAAAGAGAGTTTGGGGTCATTCTGGACAAGTCTTGTTTTTCCCAGATTCAAAAGACAAGCATTCACATGTCTGGGCAAAACAGTTCCACAATTACCTGCTCCCTTCTGATTTCCTCATTATATGTGAATTTGAATGAGACGGATTAAGGGAAATAATATTCATGATCATGTAATAAAAGGCTGTATTGTAACAAATTTCCATAAAGGGATTGAATTAATATTTCATGGGCTCTTAGAAAACTTTGCATTGAATTGGATTCAAATTCTTGACTCGGCAATATGATTTTCATAGGTTTGTGGGTTTTTTAAACAATTCTTCATTATGTGGGTGGGTGGGCTTTTTGATTGACTCTAAAAGGAAATGTTTTTCAAAACTCTTCTTCTGCCCTAATCTTCCTTTCTGATTTCACCATTAATAAAGTTTGAATCAGCAGTCTGCATGTCTAGCACAGACTTCTGACACTTGAGCTGGTTATTAGCTGGCGACTAAAGCAAGCTGTTGTCTGGAGTGTGTTAAGTCTGTGCCAGCTTCTGTCTGCCCAATATGGTATGCTCAGAGAACATGCTGTTGGGTCATGTCTTCTGGTGAGATGATTTTTTTGTTGGGAAAATGAATTCTAGCCCAGACTTTTTTCTGGTTTATTTACCCCATGTCATGTGCTAGGGCTGCTCTGAAAATTCGTGTGTTCCCACATACTGCTTCTACAGCCAAAACAGGCCTATCTTTTGAAGTGTGTGTTCAGTTACACTTTTTTTTTTACTATGATTTATTTAAAAAGCATGAGCTTGGGAGATATTTCTCATTTCATATTTAGCTGTATTTGTGGCATTTCTATGTCACGAGAATTTCCATTTGAGTTTAAACGATGGATACAAAGAAAGATGCTGACAGAATATCTGAGTAGAAAGGGATGGTAGGAAGTTTTTTAAATAATGAAAGTTCTCAAGTATCTTATAAACTTCTTCTACTGTAGATTTCATTTTAACAGAGAGAAGGCTTGCTCCATTTTGTGCAAATGATTTCTAAGTATATTAAGTAGCATTGTGAAGACACCACCAAACTTCTGAAACAAATTACAAGTATATGCTAATCTTTGGTAAGGGATTAATTTTATATATTGTTTTATTTGAAGGATGGCTATCTCAGAGTTGGTGCTGAGACATTTTATAAAATTCCATCCTTTCTGTAGTAACTTTGTGATGATCATTGTATGTAAGATGTTTTACTCTTTTTTTTTAACCATAGACCAATAAAAAGAGGAGACATTTTGCCACCAGAAAGAGGCAGAGAGGTTGCCAAGGAACTTGGTATACCCTACTATGAAACCAGTGTATTTGACCAGTTTGGGATTAAAGATGTGTTTGACAATGCAATTAGAGCTGCCCTGATCTCCAGAAGACACCTGCAGTTCTGGAAATCTCATTTGAAGAAGGTCCAAAAACCTTTGCTTCAGGCTCCATTCCTACCTCCGAAAGCCCCTCCTCCAGTTATCAAAATTCCTGAGTGTCCTGTACCAAGCATGAATGAAGCTGGATATTTATTGGACAGCCCACTGTGTGCAGATGTTATGTTTGTTCTTCAAGAGCAGGACTACATTTTTGCTCATAAGATTTACCTAGCTACCTCTTCTTCAAAGTTTTATGACCTTTTCTTAATGGAATGTGAAGAAAGTTCTGACTTAGATGAAATACAGTGCAATAAAGAAAATACAAATAAGGATGTTCTGACAAGTCATCTTGAGACAAATGGTGACAGTGATGAGACGTGCTTAAAATCTGTTGGTATTAAAACTTTCTCAGCAGAACGTACTGACTCTTTAAACGTGCTAGAACCACAGCCTGGTGAAACAAATTCTGCAGCAAGATCTCTGTCATCCTGGGGTAAGGGGTTTGTTAGTATGCATAAGGAAATGCAAGTAAATCCTGTCTCGAATAGGACATGTCCTGTAACAGTGGTAAAAATGGATTCATCTGTTCAGGCTGGACCCTTCAAAACCGTTTTGCAGTTTTTATATACAGGGCAACTGGATGAAAATGAAAAAGACCTCACAAGACTGGCTCAGATTGCTGAAATCTTAGAAGTATTTGACTTGCGAATGATGGTGGAGAATATTATGAATAAAGAAGCCTTCATGAATCAAGAGATTACTAAAGCATTTCATCTCAGAAAAGCTAACCGCATAAAAGAGTGCCTTTGCAAAGGGACATTTTCTGGTACGTAAATACATGCTTTAACAGAAAAAAACACTAATTCTTTTCTCATTCGAGTTACTGTCACTTCACAGACTTCAAAAACTGTGACAGCTTACATTGTTCTGAGGGATGAGCCTATAATTATAGTGTTACTCAGGGCCAACTGTCCCAACCTGTGATTTTGCAGTTTAATTTCTTAAAATTTACACAAAACCTTTTAAATAAGTGACCCAATTTTCCAAAGTGTTGAACATCCAATATCCCTCTTTTAAGTGAGGCTTTTTATTTAACCATATAAAATACTAGAGTTATCTTTGGGGTGAGGGTCATGAGAAGTGAAAGAAGTCCTTGGTTAACAATGAGCAAGTGAAACATATATTTTTGAGACACAGTTTCACCTTAAGCACAGACTTGGGGCATGCCTGTTTCTTTGTTCCCATGACAGATGTAACATTTAAATTGGATGACGGAACCATAAATGCCCACAAGCCACTGCTGATCTGTAGCTGTGAATGGATGTCTGCTATGTTTGGAGGATCATTTATTGAAAGCTCCAATAGTGAGGTATTTGTCCATTTTTGTCCATTTTGCTTACAATGTCTGATGGATTTAGGATGATAGAAACATCATTCTGTATCTATTTGAAAGGTTCCAATAATACCTGGAATGAATCTTTATTCTTCCCTTGCAGACCTGTGATGATTTTCTTCTTAAGAAGGCTGATGCCTTAAGGCTAATTTAATAATTAAAATGCCTAGGAAGATAACAGATATTCTGCAAGGCATGAGACTTCCTCCAGTGTGGAGCATGTGTTTAAACCTGAAATCATTTAGAATACTAAATATGGCAAAAGAGGGAGAAACTAAGTATGATTTTTTTTTTAATAGGTTATGAAGTTGTGTGAATATGTATTTATACAATGAGAAGCATTACAAAAAATTGTTGGGGCAGAGGCATTGATGAAAGAAATAAAGGGGGGAAAGGATTAAATAACACAGAGTGTTAAAGAGGGAGCTGCCTTCACAGTACTTCAATAGAAACTAAGCTTAGACTCTCTAGTACATCAGCTTGTCCCCTTGAGTAAAGCAGGCGTGAAGTGCAGTATAAAATAACTCAAAGCTTTGAATTAATATTTTGCAGCAGAAGCCTTGTATTTTAAGGTGCCCTCATGGTCTCTTTTTTTTTTTTTTTTTTAATTTTAAATACTCTGCTTATATTTTTTTTGCTTGTGTATTACCCATACCAAGGGTTTGATTTTTGTTTTGATTTTCTTGTTCCTCTCCATACTTATGGATCTTGCTCATATGAAGAGGGTTTTTTGTGTTTAATATTCTGGAAGATTTTGTTCTACTTAGATTTTTCTTGCTTCTTCTAATGCAGCTGTAAACATAATTCCTTTCCCAGAGGCATGCTCAACAAGTGGTTCATTAAAAATACATAGCTTGATTCTAGTAAGCAACATTTGGCAATAAAGAATACTCATTTGTTTTCCACCAGCCTATTTTTAACGATTAACTTAACAGTCTTAGCTCATCTTTCCAATTTAAAATATTTAGTTTCCATTTTGTAGAGTTTAAAATATTCAGTAATGCTTTTGGAAGTTTTAAAATATAGGCAGATACGCATTTAA
>JBCJKH010057161.1:0-23197 GCA_039877255.1 Loriculus beryllinus | reverse complement strand
TTCCAGTATCTGAAGGGGGCCTATAGGGATGCTGGGGAGAGACTCTTCATTAGGGACTGTAGTGACAGGACAAGGGGGAATGGGTTAAAGCTTAAACAGGGAAGGTTTAGATTGGCTATGAGGAAGAAGTTCTTTATTGTGAGGGTGGTGAGGCACTGGAATGGGTTGCCCAGGAAGTTGTGAGTGCTCCATCCCTTGTGGTGTTGAAGGCCAGGTTGGACAAAGCCTTGGGTGACATGGTTTAGTGTGAGATGTGCCTGCCCATGGCAGGGGGTTGGAGCTAGAGGATTTTAAGGTCCTTTCCCTAAGTATTCTATGATTCTACATGCTGACTGCCTTCAAGCACTCAAAGTTGCATATACATTTGATTCCTCATCATAATATTTTATCATTGTTTATCTTTGTCATTTTTTTACTGCAAGTTCTTCATAGTACTAGTGTGCGTTCTTCAGTGCTAGCATCTCTTTCTTGAGTTATGAACACTGGTGATTAATAGGATTGACTAGGTTGGGTATTGGAAACAGACAACCTGCTGCAAACTTGAGCCCCGCAAGAATCAGTTTTATCATGTTGTTTAGAGGATTATTCATATGTACAAACTGTAGTTGAGATGCTGCAGTGCTGGGTTACAGCCAGGCTTCCTAACTGTCCTTTTTATTTTAGGTTTCACTGTAGCAAAATGAAGTTACTGTTGTGCTGGTGAAAAATTAGAAAGCTTTTGTGGTAGTCTTGGTAGTTTCATTACATGGTGGTTACATTACTTACACTCGTGTGGCAGAAATGGTTTACATTTTCTTTTCCTCATTTATTAATTTCTCAGTCTTTTCCCCTACCGTCATTACCTTAATTTAGTTATTTTTAAACAGACTGAGATGGCTGGGATTTTTTTGTTATCTTTTAGTTTGTTATTCTCTAAATCCCCAGGGTATCCCTTGCCAAGAGCAGATAGATTACATTCCTCAAGAGGTCTATCAAGGGAGGTTTGGCATGGCAAGTGCTCGGTGGCTTTTGCATATCCCACATAGCTGGCCATTTGCAGGCTAGAAAGCATTGAACAGATTCACCCTTTGATGTGGATTCAGTTCCAGCAGCTTGATACCAAGTTGCTTGTATGTAAACTGCCAAAGGATCTGGCTCTGGAGGTATGTTTACCTGTTAGCAGCTTGTTGAACTTTAATGGGAAATTTCTTTTTTTGGAAAAAATGTTTTCCCTCCATTTCTAAAATGACTCAAAGAGAAAAAGAGACAGTCCAGCAAAGTGACAGAAGTGAAATATGGCCTCTATATGAGTGGACCTTAATTATTAGAGACTCTTTTCTTAAATATATTTTCCAGGTAGTTCTTCCCAACATAAACAAGACTTCCATGCAAGCGGTTTTAGATTACTTGTATACCAAGCAACTGTCCTCCAGTCAGGAACTGGACACACTGGAGTTAATTGCATTGGCAAATAGGTTTTGCCTTCCTCACCTCGTTGCACTAGCAGGTAAGAATCTGTGGCCTTGTCCAAAGAACTTTCTTCTGCAATGGCTAAGACATGTTTAATGGTTTTGGAGCACACAGGATTATCTCAAGTGTCAGTATTATTATTATTTATTATGAAAGGAATATTGTAATACAAATTGATATTTCACTTAGAAAAATGTATTTGCCATATTCTTGCCTTTTTTAGTTTTATGCCACCAACTCAGGACACTGAAGTATCCTGTGTTTAAAAACAAAGAGTAAACCTTCTCTTTAGCATTGATAATAATGTCTGTGGTTTGTAATATCCATTCTGTTGTGATTAATTGATCTGAAACCAGGAGGGACCCCAGGCTTTCCATTAGATAATAAACGAAGTGCTCCAGTATATGTTTCTATCTAAAGAGAGTAACTGAGCCAATTCAAAACTTATCTAGATGATGCCTGGATCTCTTTCTACTGTCTAGATGAGAAGTTAATATTTTGGTATATACATGGGAATTTAAACCTAATTTCAGAAATGGAAAAAGTTTCAATCACATCTTTAGAGAAAAATTACAGGCTAGGATACTACTTAGTTTTAAAATTAAATCCATACACGCCCCAGACCTCTGCAGTTGTTTTGGTTTGGTTTTTTATTTATTTGGTTGCTTCTCTTTATGTATGTAACTTGGCATTGTTCTAAATGGCCAAGACAAACACTCAGAGACAGGAACATATCTCTGAGTCGTGTACACATATGTCATATGTGTCATAAATATGTGTCATATGTGTCATAAATATGTCATGTACACATATTTACAGGTCAACATATAGGCAAAATTTAATCACATACTAAATCCTAGTTCTCCTTCAGCTGTGCACCAGGACCATGTACTTTCTCTTCACTGGTTCTGACAGACCAAATCTTTATTGCCTGATTTTATACACGCATCTCTAACTGAAGTCTTGGTTACTTCTTTAAATAGTTGTGGCATAAGCATACATGTAGTATTATACATTCTTAATAAAATAATTTTGAGTACAAAGGCAACAACTGAACTGAATCAAATCAGTGGGCAACATCTCTCAAAAAATGCTCAGATCTTTAAGGTTCTAGGAAATGGTTCTAGGAAAGGATTAAGGAGACTCTTGCAGTGAAGTAACTTTTTGAGAAGCTGGTCAGCATTCATCTGGATCCCTAGGAGCAACTAATCTGAGAATCTGAAAAGGGCCTGAAGTAAATTTTCTATATCAGTGCTGTGGTTATACTCATTAATAAATACAGTGCAATGGCATATGCACTGTTGCCTAAAATTTTGGCTATTGCTTTTTTATTACCCAAAAGAGACAGCTGATCCATATTTCTAATTTATATTGAATATTGCCCCTGTCCATTCTGCCAGAAAGGGACTAGTTGATGCTAAACTTTGTTCTTCTTTAAGTGGTTATTAACTGCAGGTTTGCTTTCTGTAAGAAAGAGGTAAGATTGTGTGTGAAACCAAAAATTAATAGTTTGGATTGAGGCAAAGGGGTAAATCCTGATATGGACTGTGCTCCCTTGGAGCAAGCAGTTTATACCTGTGCTGCAGAACCTCCAGCTACAACTCTAAAAGGACAGAATTTGGTTTCATCATTTGGCTCTGGATATCTGAGAAAATGTGCCGCTTGCATAATGCTGAAGTTAACACTAGAAGGAGGGAGAACGCTCCTTCCTGGTTCTTATGGATGACCTGACCTTGCTATGTGACCATTTCACATGTGAGTGATAAGTTTTCTCCTCCAACAGAACAGCATGCAGTACAGGAGCTGACAAAAGCCTCCATGAGCGGCATTGCAATTGAAGGGGAAGTACTAGCCTATTTGGAATTGGCACAGGTCAGTGTGCATTGTTTTTTTAAAGATATTCTGATGAACTGCGGGACTTGCTTTTAGCATCTTAATGGTTCTGATCATTGCTTCTCAGTGGCTCAAAGTCTGCAATTTTGAGAGTGACTGACAATAAAATTTAGTTTTATCTTCCATTTTAAAGAAGATTTTTCCATTAGTTCAAAGATGAAACTTCTATGTAAGCAGTCTCAGAGTTCTCTTTCAAATACATATTTCAATTTTTCTTGCTTGTGGAGCTTCCAAGCCCCACGTTCTCATGGCCATGCTTCAGTAACATAACATGCAATATAATGAAGCTGCTCAGCTTTGTAATAGTGAGTGATTCCTTTCTATTCAGTTCTTGTAGATAATGTAGACCTATATTATAAAGGCAATTTTTTTTGGTTACTTAGTCTTGATGCTTAGACTGGCTACTTGGAGCCAGGCATCTGATAGTTCACAGTGTAAATCCTGCTACTTTATGTTCAAACGTGTTTCAATGTTTCTTGAGTCCTGGAAACTATGAAGAGAACAAACATCCTTCTCACAGTTAAACTGCACACCTTTGTTTTCCAAAAGAAGTGGTACAGCAGTCTCCCAGGTACAATAGTACAAGCTAAAATACTTTTTTTTAGTTTTATTTTTCTTGATTTCACATGGATGGTGAATCTGACTGTAGCTTGGCTTGAAGCTTGGGGTTTAAGTAGCACACTGAAATACAATACAAGCTAGCCACCATGCAAGAGCACCAAACTGCTTACAACTGCTTTTGCAATACCTATAATGCTGTTGCAGAATCAGGACTGAACACCTACCAAGAAAGAGCAGCTCACTTGAGTTTGATTTTTATGAAGGGTGTTTTTTTTCTTTTTGTCTTTGTCTCCTGTTTGAAAACAGAAGAAATATAACTACTGGTAGGGTAGCCTCTGTGCCACCTGCATCAGTATGAAGTGTTTATAGCCTGAGAAGATCATTGTAGACAGTCAGAAGGCCAAAATAAATACATATGCTATACAATTAGACTTGCATTACAGCTGTGCTTCCTGATAACCAGGGGAAGCTTGTACAAGATTTTGTGTTGAGCTTTCAAGTAATATTTTATTTCTGTCGACGAGCATAGTTTCCCAGGCAATAAATTCAGAGCAGGCTCTGCAGTAATTGATAGGCATATATGACTGGTACAATCATAGATCCAGCATGCCTTCATGAGGGTTCAGATCCTTTGTGGGACTGGACGCAGTTTGCCATATGCTGTAGATGCTAAACACCTATTCCTGAGCCCTTTGGGCCTGTTCCAGCAGAATTGCATGGCAAGGTCTAGGGCATCTAGAAGCCACTTCAGCCTCAAATAGCTCCCCTGTATGCTTGGGAGACTGCTGCCAGATACACTGGGGGCCATTCTAGCTTTAGTTGTTAATTGGAGCTGCAAAATGAATGATAACCTCAGGAAATGGAATAAGCTATTTGGTTTTCTTTACAGTTTCACAATGCTAACCAGCTGGCAGCTTGGTGTTTGCACTACATCTGCACCAATTACAACAGTGTTTGCTCCAAATTCCGCAAGGAAATCAAAGCTAAATCTTCAGGTATGGGCAACTTTCCTCCACAGTTTTCATAAGGTTTCCCTTTTTCTTCACACCCAGTTGATTACACATGAAGACAAAGATGAGCATGACTCAGCTCATCATCAGCATCATCTCATGATTCAGAGACTGAAACTCTATGTTACCTTGAGTATCGTTCATGAATTCTTATCTCTAAAGAAAGGTCATAATCATTAACCTTATTCCTGGACAAGCATTACATTCTTTACCTATAATAGTGATGCTAAAAGGAGCAGAGGTAGTTTCAGGCTCCACAGTGAAAAATACACTCTGTAAAGGGCTTGCTTTTTCACACTTTAATGAACTAAGGCATCTTGTGTGTAACCACTTTCGAAGTCTCTTCACACTGTAAGTAAAGCATATGAAGAAACTGGGGGAATCCCCAAAAAGCCAGCTAACGTAGAGACTAGATAAACGATTAGCTGCATAGTTTTTTGCAGGCACTCAAGACATTTCTGAGATTTGTGTATTTTAGTAGCTCATTTGACGGCTTTTTGATTGTTTCTTTTTAATCAGATAATCAAGAATATTTTGAGAGGCATCGGTGGCCGCCTGTGTGGTATTTAAAGGAAGAAGATCACTACCAGCGAGTTAAAAAAGAAAGAGAAAAGGAAGATGTTGCCCTGAACAAACACCATTCAAAGCGGAAGTGGTGCTTCTGGAATTCCTCTGCTGTGGTTGCCTGAACAAAGCAAATAAGGGAAAATCCATAACCAATGTCAAAAATTAGTCTTATTGTTAGAAATAAGATATACTTCAGGTTGTCAGGAAACTTTGTTCCACGTGTGCATTTATTATGCTAGGGTCAAAAGCACAAGCTCATTGAAAGTGAGCCTGGAACAGCTCCTTGAAGTCATCTGTAGATTTTTGGCTAGTAAGCAGATAAATATCTACCATTATCACATTTCTTTTTATTAAAAAAAAAAAAAAAGGGAAAAAAATTCCAGCATTAATATTTCAGTCTCCAGTTGGGAAATATTTTTATACTGTCTGGTACATCTTGTTCAGATGAAATTCTGGATACTGTTTTATTTTACAGACCACAAAATAACCATGTAGCAGCTTTGTAATTAGATTTTAACTATTTTTACTATGCGAGTATGGTGAAATAGACAATCTTCAGTCTTAAGAAACCACTTTTAGAGTATCTCATAAAAAGTTGTCTTAGGAAAAAATCTAGTTGCCTAGTATATGTTGTCTTTTTAAACTAAGTACTGTGCACGGGTAATCTAATTAGATGGTTATTTCCCCTTTCTAAAGCACAGGGTTGGAATTAGATCCAATAACTGCAAGATATAGAGTGCTTGATCTTTGCTCAGCTGAATAATAGGCAGTATAATTACCTGTTCAACCGCAGGCAAATGTATTTCTAATATTTGCCATGTAAGTGCAAATAATTATGACTATGTGGGCCACATGAAATCTAGTGATTCTAAATATTCAGAGGTTTTATATGTCTAGATCAAAGAGGATATTTCTAAAATCATTTAGAAGGGCTTATTAATTTATATCCTCATACGAGTATGGATCTGAGCGCAAAAAAGCAGTTACACTGCTTGCATTTGAATTACTGCATGGCAGTTACTGTGTTCTGTTAACCATGCAGCCATTCCTTATGCTGAATTCCTTTTTGCTTCAGTGCAAGCAAATGAAAGGGCTGCGAAAACAAGTAGGAGTTATCTAGTGTTACAGCATTTTGTAAAGGAAGAAGGGTCTTCACACACAAGATCAGTTTGATCCAAAATCTATTATAGCTTTTCCCAGGTAGAACTCAAACTGTTAGATTATTTTAATGAAGTAGATGATATATTTCCCCTGGAAGTAAGTATTCTCAGAAAGCTGAGGGCAAAATGATGGCAGAAAGGAGGAATTCTACACAAGCGGTGCAAGAAAAGAAAAAGCCTCCAGTGTTTTTAAATAGCCTGTGTGTTCATGACCTTTTATCAGGCACTACTCTAAAGCTGCAGTGTTACACTAGATTATGTAAGGATGAGAGCATTTTTTAAAAGACCAAAACTGAAATACAGACTGTGGAACATGCACATGCAATCCTGTACAGTGTCTCAGGCACAATTCTGTAACCACGGTAGTATTGTGTATTAGATTTGTTAATATTGTTTTGTGTTGGCAGCTCAGCATACCAATGTGAAAAGCTGTTTGTTTGTGTTTTTTTCTGTATTCAAAGGCAAGGCAGTACAGTCAAACCCCAGTACTGTAAGTCAGGAAAGGCTTTGGACTGAAAGCCATATACACCTCTACATATTTGCATTCGAAAAACGGACTAATTCATGGTGAGTCCTACCACAGGATGGTAGAAGCTACCCAGCATGGAAGAGTTGCTGCTTTACAAATTTTTATAAGGAAAGCAGGTGACGGATTCCTACCCCTATAAGATTCATCACCATACGGTGATAAAGAAGGGCTATAAATGATGGTTGCAAATATGTCTCCTTAATCCTTGGTCAACGATAACGTATAGTGTGGAGAAGAATTAATGAGAGAAGATATGTCAAGACTAAGATGAGAAATATTTGTTGTCATAAAGTGTTAACCAACCACATTTTGAGTAAGTATTGCTACTAGGTTTTATACAACCAAAGCTACTGTATGATTGTAATCTTGCCAAACTGTAATGGATATATAAATGAACTTAAGGTATATGCAATAATATCCAGTTGTTCTAGTTATCAGCTACTATAACCAAGTGGCTGGTTCATTTGGTTAATGCTGTCTATGGCCTTTAATCTTGGTGTTTATTTTGTGGTTTTTATTTTGGAAAAAAAAAAGGTTAATAAAACCATTTAGTTACACATTGTCTCCCAGCTCTTTGAAGAAGCTTCCTGAATTTTGCATTAGGTGCTGCGCTTCTTAGTGCTGTTTGTAATCATCCAGTATCATTCGTTTAATTTTACTGAACTGATATTTGCATGGCAGATTAGGATTTATGGTTGGGAGTGTCATAAGAAGATCCTACAGTGTTGGTATATGATGATGGAAGGTTGGTGTTTGTCACTTGCTGTTCAGCTACATAGCAAAAAATAATCTCTTGCCACTTTTCCCCATGGTTTCTGATATTTAATTAGAATTACATTACCCAAGGACATGAAACTAATTAGTCATGGCAGACATGGGGAAGCAAAATGCAGGTAAACAGAAGGAGGTCTGTATGGTTTCCAGTACACTCTAATCTTTGTACAAACATTCTTTCCCTGCTTTCTCACTTCCTTAGTTGTCAGCCATTCTACAGAATCCCTTATTACCTGTTAGTACACTCTCAGCAACTACCTCCATGCATAGGCTGTTTAATTGAGAGAGGTAGAAAATCAGTGCTTTTCTAGAGGATTTTTGCAAGAGGTCATGCAAAGAATGCCATATTTGCAATTTTTTCTCAGCTCTTAAGGAATGCCAAGGACATTGAAAGTAAGCACATTCAGCGCACACTGTGCATTTTTTTTAAGTGATAATTTATGAGAATGTCACGTATCTCTGTGATTTATTTCTGGAAGGAAAATCTTATTTCTTTGAACTTACTATTAGGAAAGTTAATAGACGCAACCAAAAAAGTTGTAACATTAGAGGCAAAAATGTTTCTCTTATTTATTATAAAACCAGTACCATGGAAGGAAGGAGCAAATCAGAAGCGTTGCTCTTCAGGACATTGTTTTTAAAATATTATGACTCTTTAAAAGAAGCTGTGTGTCCTTTGTTCCTGAGGAGTCTCATTCAGCTTCTTGGAAACAGTGGTTTTCTATTTTTCTTTAGGACAGAATTTCTGTGAGCAATTTCCTCTGCATCACTACACAAACCAGTTTCTGTGGCTTCCCACCCACAAATAGCACACCAAAGCCAGAAATAGAAGTGGTTTATGATGAAGATGGGCTTGGCCAGACTTCAACCACAACTCAATTTCATTTGCAGAAGACCTACTCATCATTGTTTTTTAGTCAGAAAAGGCCTCAAAGCATGGACAGGTACACTAGACAGTATGGCATATGTGGGTATGTTAAGAAGGGCTGCTGCCTAGTAGAAGGGACTAATCTAGACATCCTTTCTGAATGCTAAGAGCAGGATTGTACCAGAGAAAGGGAAAAGCAGCACAGGGCTTTATTGCCCTAATTCTTCAGCGATTTACCCATGGATCTCTCACAATAATTTATGCCTAGAAGTGTTTGATTTGTAAAATCAGGGTTGGGTTTTTTTTCCATGTTCCAGTAACAAGCACTGGGAGACCAGGTGAAGGCATCTTGGAAGTGCTTCTCTGAGGACCAAGTCTTCCATCATCTGTACAGACAGGTTTAGGTAAAGGTCTAATGTACTAAATAGGATTAATTTTGGTTACCTATACTCAGGATAGTGAAATATTTCAGTTCTTCCAGACTTTTTAAGATTACAGTCTGGTGGCGAGATTTGCTTTGTCAGATGAAACTACAGTTTTGTCCCTATTCTGTCCTTTTTTTTCTAGATCACAGTCTCTATACTCTTTATCACTGGATAGGCCAGCATTTATTTACTCTGGGTTGGAATCCAAGGTATGTGTTATGCAGTGAGGTGTCTTTAAGATGACTGCTTGCCACTCCTGAGTCCCCTTTGATTTTTGGTCTATTAAAATAGTCTAACAGCATTTACATGAGTCTACTTCTCCTGCAGGCAAAATTCCCATTGAAATGGTTGAGATAACACACACGGGCTTTGAGGTGCCACCTGATGAATTTACACATTATCACTTGCTTGTGTTCCAAATCTGGTAACAGAAGTTTGCTTTCTGTACTGCATGCAGGCTAAGACAGTGTGTTAGCAGCAATAATCCCCATCCTGCAGGCTCTAAAATAGGATAGCTCATTGTCAATTAACTTAAGTTTTTGCCTTTAGTTAAGAGAATGTAATGCTTGTCATGGATTCACTTTGCACTAGCAGTGAGAGTAGTGAGAGTACTGGATATTTATACATGTAAACTAAATCCCTCACTGATGCTTACATAAAAATCTTGATTTCTGGTAGAAATATGAAAACCTTCTGAATCAAGGCTGCAGGAGGTTAAGAAAAATATTTGAACATCAGAAGAGACAAAAATTATTATGCTAATGTATCCCAGCGCTAGAGAAAACCAAACCAGGAAGATAATGATGTGATTCAGAGAGAGAAGCTAGCATGGGACAATAGGATTATCCTTTATAATTGTTCAGCTTTACTGTTTAATTTGCGACAAGGCCATATAGCTACAACAGCCCACTGGGCTGTTCTGCAGCAACAATTGTTCCCAGATGCAGAACAACTGTTCCCTGCATCCCACCTCCACCGCATGGGGGGACGCACACATTACAATGAAAACATTATTTGCTGATGTACCTCAAGTCCTTTCGTGTGCATCACTGATACCCAACAATCTGTCCTTTGGTCTGCAGAGGAGCCCAGAACCACTTCCTGGATTGGTACATCTGGTTTTGTCTCATGTTGAAGGGTATTCCAGAACAACAAGGACCTTACTCCAATGTGAGAAGGATCTCAAGCCAGTCTCCTTCACTGGGACAGCAGGCAGTGGAAGAGTAAAGGTCTGTGGCTGCCAAAGATCAGCATGTCTAGGGATGTCAAGATAAAAGAATTGAAGTTAATACCTTTCAAAGAACACTCAGCCAGAGACCAAGTCACAGAATACACAGGAAAAAGCTGCATGACGGCCTGGTCAGCACTATTTCAGGTACCATTATAAAGATGCTAAACTGGGGAGGGGCAGATTCCTTGCAGAAAGCTCTGGCTTTCAGCTTTAAGGAAAAGCAGGCTTCACCGTTAGATACAATTAGCAAGCTGGGTACCGTGCCTCTGTATTGCACAGGCCTAAACAGCCGCACTGGATTTTCTGTTTCCCCACCCCACTCTGGCTGCTCTGGAGTTTCAGATAAGCAGCCAGGTGATGACACCTCACAGGGAAGATTTTTCTTAAGAAATTTTCTTGCTTTAACATTTTTAAAAAAGGCTTCTTTATTCCCCATGGGGATTAATGCTTTTTTCTATTATGGCTGAATAGTAAGGATTACACGGCATCCCTGGTATTAGTGCTGAGTAGTCAAGTTATCCTCATGGGTTAAAAGCAAAACATACAATTAGCAGCAGATTAAAAGTGTATGATTAAATATGCATTTTAGTCATTAAATATAAGCTGTTCATTCTGACTGGATGATCAGATGTGATTACCCCCACCTCCTGGCCATTATAAATATTAGTTATGCACTACGTATTACAAAGAAATTTCTTTAGATTTTTCTCCTGGGTCCTTAATTAGACTTAGAGCCTGCTTGCAAATTTTTGTGGATCTCTATGCTGACCATATCACGTCGACATTTTTGGGGGTTAGTTTTAAAATATTTAACAGGTCTCATCCTGTAATCAAACTCTGTTAGACCATGATGCCTTTTCCCGCAAGCAATCCAGAGAAAGAAGGTTTCTAAGGAGCCCCTGAGGACTCTCTGGGGCCAAGGAAGCTCTGTGAATCCTCCGTGTTCCTGCACAGCAGAGTCCATGGGAAGAGCTGCATTGTATTGCAGGGGATGTGATCGAGTGTCACTAGTCCTGTGGTCTGTAAGATATCCAACAGCAGTCTGTAAAACAACCTCAACCAAGTATTCACACACTTATTGCTCAAGATTCACCTCTGCTTTCTAGCTCTCCAGAGGGTATGTAGAGCTTTTCCTGCCTCACTCAGGCTGGTCTGCTGAGGCAGGTTCTCCCAGCCTTGTCCACCCTTCATTTTAGCTGGCCAAGAGCAGTAAAGTTTGAATACACAGAACTAATCCCTGGCCTGCTGCATTTCTGTGGCCATTGAAGAACTGCAGTTCCCACAGCTGCACAGCCTTTCCTTTCTCAGTTTTCCAGGGATAGAAAAGGTAATGAGCTGTAGAGACTGATGTCTGCCCTTAATTGCTTTTATTATCTGCTCAGGGGGGGTCTGTTTGTTTGTTTGCTGTAATCACAGCAAGGTTTGTTTTGTGGAAGCTAATTTGTTAAGAAGGTAGGAGGAATAAGAGATAAAAATGGCTGCATCAAAAGATAATTGGGTGATTATCTACAGGTAATTGGGTAATTAGGCTAAAGACTTGTTTTTCTTTCTTCTTAGGCCTCTCCAGTATGCCTGAAGGTGAGGAGTCACTGAAGGTCAGTGCAGGGGTTGCTGGGCAGAATTTTCCTCACAGTGGAACTGGTTGCTCCTCCATAGCTGAGCAGGTTGGCAAGAGGGCTGATGCCTCAGAGTTTGTTAGAAGCCATAAAATGATTTACCTTCAATCTTTTCTGTTACCCATTGGCTAGACATTACAATAGCGTGTTGGTCTGAGCTTGCTGTGAGGCTCTACAAATGGCTCTGTGGTCTGCACAGTGCAGTGGGTGTTACATGGAGCATGTGCCATGCACCTGTAAAAGGCAGGCACTTGATGCATAACCTACAACTGTAAGGGCAGCATTTGAGAACTTTGCTATTCTATTCTAGCTCCATGGCTTTTATTTTGACATTGCTCACCCTCCCAGTGCACTAACACAGGGTGAGACTTGGGCCAGGAGGTAACTTCTTAGAAGCACATTTTCCCCTCAGGCTTCAAAATCTTGTTTTCTTGAATCTGGGTACACAGACACCAAACAGAAATCAAGCAGTTCTGCTCATTGCACCCCTGCTCCTTCTAAGCTGTTTTTCAGCCCTTGTCAGCCAGGCTGCCCATGCAGAGCAATCAAGCTGCAGAACTTGCCACGTAACACTGGGTATGTGAATAGCCTGCACAAATTCCCAGGTAATCTGGAAAAGTCTATGATAAGAAGTTAACTGGGAGTTGGTAAATACATGGAAAAATATGCCTCGCTGAGTAATTTCCAAAGGCAAACATAGGTGGTAGTTTTCAGAAGAGGCATCTCTTAACTGCCCATGCTGTTCTTTGCTTCTCCGAGCATCAGCTTTTGGCCGCTGTCAGAGGTAGTATAAGGGACAAATGAATTCTTGGTCTGACCCAGCAATGCTGATCTCTGTGCTCTGAAACTACTGGGATGAAGGACTCAGTGCAGTAGGGGAGCTTTTCCCACCTATCCACGTGCTCCTTTGCAATGAACTAAGAGGGTTCTATTTTCCTCATCACCTTCCATTACTGGAAATCCTCATGATGCTTTTAAGCTGTTTGTTATTAATGCTAATAATAAATTCAGGTGGCATTGATGGTAGCATGCATAGAAAAAAAAGAAAACCAGTTGTCTGGTTTTTACAGGTTAATATGCAGCTTTTCAATGTGCCTTTACTGCACCACTTGCACTTCATGGGATTGTTGCCCATTCACTAAGCCACATCTTAGCAGCCTGTAAACCCTCCACAAGAATCTGTAACCACTCTAGCACACTTTACATCTCCTGGATGTTTATCCAAAAGCTGTACCATGTTGGTTCTGGACTGTTATCTATTTTGCAGCAGAGTTCAAACAGAAATGGCTTTGCCAGGTTCATTCAAGATCTGCGCCTGATCTCTCTCGTTTAGGTGCACAGCCAATCATAATCAATTCTTGAACAGGCTGTCAGGTGTAAGCTTCACTGCTTCATTTACTGCTATTTTCTTTCAGGGAACCATCAGTATAAGATAGATCTTCTTTTTGCATTCTCTTTTGGTCTTAAGTGCAATACCTAGGGAGTAAAATGCAGCTGGAATAAAATGCAGCCATAACAGCCTTGTTATGGAATAAAATGCAGCCTTGTCCCTTTAGTAGTTCGCTACAGTCATCTTCCGATTTGGCAGCATTTGAGTGAAGCACTAATCAAGGCAAAACCCTTTGATGTGGGTACTTGACAATTCATGAGCAGCCTCATTTTTTGATATAGGCTATAACTGGCCATAGGGAGGGAAGACTGGCACAATCACTGTATCTGCACTGAGTTGTCATTTATAGAGAGTGGCATACTCTAGGAAACCAGAAGGGTCTTCAGGAAGAGTTAGTACTTTCAGCCATGTGTGTTACATTAAAGGGCTGTGTTTAGCCTGGGGCAGGGGGGATACTGGAGATACCCAAACTCCAGGCAGAAAGGTTTTAGGGAAGTAACTAAGCAATCCCATAGCATGAGGGTTGAATGGCATCAAATGAAGCTAGCACATGGCAGGTTCACTGCTAAGACCGTTTCTCCACATTAGCGTTAGTTGAACAGCAAAAGTTTGTGCCAGAGAACACTGGAAGCTCACACAGCTCCCAGAATAAATCTCTGGGGAGAAAAGCTGTCAAAAACAGATCATCACCTCTGCTTTGGGGACTTAAGTCCAAGGCATTGAAAGTTGGCAGTATACTACCAAGTACCATTTCATGCTTTCCTTTGATTTATCTTTCCCAGTGTCTGCCGCTGCCTATTGTCAGAGGCACAATTTGGGGCTGAGCAGACCTTTGGTGATCTGCCCATGGCTGTTCCTGTGATCCTGAGTAAGGGCACTCCTACTTCACTGCAGAAATACTCAAGCCTGCTCTTCCCCTCTGTGCTGCAGGCAGTCCATTGTTGGTCTCCTGCCTGGTGTCAGTTAGACAGCTCATCACTCGCCTGTTGACAAGTATAAGCTCAACCCATGAAGGGGGAGGAGAGAAAGCAGGGGGATTCATCCTTCCTCTATTCCTGGAAGATTGTAGTGTTCCTGCAATGTTGTGAGCAACAGGTGAGCCTTTTAGAAGAGGTCAGATAAAGCGGCTGTGTCTACAGACAAAAAGACTGCAGAACAGGTACCTCTTTGAGCACAGGAGTCAAACCCAGGCACCAACTCCTGTGAGTGAGATATAATCCTGACCAATATACTTCAAAATGAAATCAGGCCTCACAGTCTACAGCAAGTGCTGGTGGTTGTTCTGGATGATGCTAAATCACATGAGGATACACAGTATGAATACAGTGTCTGCCAGGTATTTTAAAGCATCTTGGCTCATTTCACCTAACCAAGCATCTAAGTAACATGTTAGATTCAGCTCTTTGTGTTGTGAACCCCAGAGTCACCTACGCTTACCTGCTCTTTAGAAGGCCATTTTGCCTGTTGGGAATGAATCAGTTTCCAGTTCTGGAGCCGCACAGTACTATGTTAAAACAAAAACCAAAAACCAGAATGATGCGAACAGTGGTAGTAGAGAAATATGAAGATATGTCTTACCTTAATCACAGCCATCAGCCTGCTGCTGAATGTAGAGTGCCAAGGTAAATACTGTGTCCAGCCACCCCTTCTGCCTACCCTCTTTGTCTTGCTTCTTACTCACTTTGCTCATTTTCACACACAGGGCTGACAAAGCACCATCACTTACTGTGATACACATTTCTTCTATTGCTCTGGGAATAATCTTTCATTACCATAAGCTTTTTCAATTTTCTTAAGGCCTTTTCCCACTTTGCCAGTGTAGCATAATTTATTTTGTTGAGTGGTTTACACATTAAAGTGTGTGAAGTTGTATTTATATGTCTCTGATGAGTTCTTTGCTAGCTAGTGGAACAGTGTTGTGGAGGGGTTTTTTTCTTGGAGCTTTCTGTTTTCACAGTGCAATTTTTCACCTAAAAATGAGACTTCAAAACCGCTGACTTTTGCCACCTCAAGCCACTTTAATCACCAGTTCAATTCTCAGCTCCAGATAAACAGTGCAGAGCCTGGCATCCTCCCTGTAGCAGGAGCTTCTCACTTTAGTCCAGAGCAGCTGAGGACCCTTCAAACAGCAAGCTGCAACTGTCCCTCTCAGCTGCTGTCCTCCAGTTTTCTGGCTTCATGCCCTTAGTTTAAGTTACATGTTTTATCCATGTATTTCATATATATAGTTTAAAAAGTTTAGGCTCTGCCTGCTGTTACCTTTAAAATTGAAATGTTTATTTCCTTTCCATGCATCCTTCTCCCTCTTGTAGTTTAAGCTTTTCTTAAGCTATGTAACAAAGTGTGGGCATTAAGTGTGATTAAAGATAAGCGTGGATGTACTCACATCAGAGCACAGGGAAAACTTCAGTTAAGTTTTGTACAAGTGCCTTTAGTGATGGATTGCTCATGCAGCACTTCAAGTAGGACAGAAGGCGGCACAGTCAGAGCCATTTGGACTGGAAAGAACCTTAAAGATCATATAGTTCCAATCCCCCTGCATGGGCAGAGACACTTTCCACCGTGTCAAGTTGCTCAAAGCCCCACAGTTCCTACCATGTCTTTTGAAAGAAAGAAGGGGCAACACATTTTCCTAGACATTCTGATATCTAGGATATCTGTGACTGCAGTCACAGCACACTGCTTGATCTACCAAATATGCTTTTAGAGAAACACCCAGGTTCATCTAAGAACTATGTTTATGTGAGGCTTAAGGATAGGGATTTTTTTACTAGATATCCAAACCTAAGGCAGAACACTTATATTGGTCAATAGAGTAAACATCGAGTCTATTGGTACTAAGCTGGTTTATAAAAACAACAGCTTTTCCTAAAAATAGGTCCAGAGGATTTAAAGTGCAGAGAGAGAATAGCATCTTTCGTTCTTGCCCTGCATCCATAGCATCCTGTTTTTCAGACTAGGCCCTTGGAAATACTGTGAGTACTTCCTGCTTTTTGAACTGGGGAGAAGAAAAAAAAATACAGCGAGGAGGCTGAAGAGTAGGTAGGCAATGCCAGAAGAAAGCAAGTCTTCTTATTAGATGCACAATCATCACTTTGAGTGGATTCAGCTGCATTCACCTTAGCTAAGACTGGTGTTTGCAAGCCTCATGCATGCACTCAGCTCCCGCTCCTTCCTCCTCTGACTCACAGCTGCTGGAATGCACTGAAGCAGCTCATTATGCAGTACCACAGGTGAGCCCTTAGGACAACCTTTATACCATTCCCTATGGTAATATGCCAGCTGCACAGATGGCTTCTTTCTGGCTCTGCTTTTCGCTGAGTTGTACATATTGGAGTTTGCCTTGAATCAAACCTGCCCTTGCATAGCTAGCTAGAATATAGCTATGCAGCCAGTTGTGAAAGAGCATCACATTCCCTCATAAATATGAGTCTCACTTCCCCCTGTTTTGGGATATTTGACCCACCTGCTGAGGGTTTTGAAGGTTGCCAGGAGCAGAGGAAAATATGTCGAACAAAAAATGCATTACAACATCTAAAAAGGGGAAATTAAAAGCTCAGTGGGCTGCTTGAAAGCCTAATTCAAACAAGAGGAGTGGCTGATCATTAACTTTTCTGTAGCAGATGAGGCATTGCTGTAAAAGCATATTATTAAGATTAATTAATTTAGTACCATAACACCTCTTTTAAATAGCTAGATTACCCCACTGAATAGGGAAAAAGTAGGAGATAAAAATACTCTGTGGGAGCTAATTGAAAGTACATCAGCTGCACTGAGCCCCACACCTATTTGTCCTTGCTCATTGTTTGAAGCTACAGCAACAATATCCTCTAACTGAGCAAGGCATTTTCCCTGCTATTAGTGACCAGCTAGGATTTGTGGTCGCGATATCACACATGGCAACTCATCCCTACAATTATTAGATGTTTTGCTACTTGCTCCTTAATTAAACACCTCTTTCTTTACCACAATAGTGCAGCATAGCAGCAGGGAGCAGAGACTGATGTCTAAAGATGACGGGCATACACCTGCTTCCTTACAAGAGGCATCCTGCAGTGTTATTAACTAGTACAAGCCAACCCCAATGAAACCACAAGAAGGTTTCCAGCTAGACAAAGTCTTGGATGCTGAAACAGGACAGGGGAAGCTGTAAAGGAGCATTTAATTCAGTCCATGAGCAAACAAAGGATTAAACAAATACGCACCAAAACTGCTAACAGCATGTAGCCACTGGTGTGCCATGGGATGGAAGTTTCATGCAAAGGAAGGAAAATTCCTATAGACCTTACAAAAGGGAGAGCTCATTTTCCAGTTCACACTTCTTAAACAACAGAAGAAAGGTATCAGTTTAAGCCAGGTAAGTGTGAAGCATGTAAACCAGCTTACCTTTTGCTCCCTTTAGCTCTCAGTACTACCCTTACTCTCCATCAAATGCTGAAGTACCAGCTCTGCTGCTGCTCAGCTTCCATGGCCTTCCCATCTCCCAGATGCCTTTGCAGCCTTCTCCCTTCTTCTTCCTCCTCCCATGGGCTTTATTTCAGTGGGCTTTAACCTACTAGGAAAGTAGATTTATTTTAGGTCTAACATGGTTTTAAATTATTGTTTCCATCCATCTTATTCACACAGATATTGTTCTACTGAGCACAGGAATATCTTCCTGCTTTCATTCTGCAGGGTGAAACAGTTTAAATGAACAAAATGTTTTTAAGCTGATTTCTTAGTGGAGACCTACTTGTAAGCTTTGATGTGTTTTTCTGCAAGGAGTCATCTACCACAGCAGTACGTAAAGTTTGGAGCTTGGATCTCAAAGAGTGCCTCAAACAGGATCTTAAAGAAAAAAAGGTCAGGGAATTCTGGTGTCCAGAAAAAGAAAGAGAGAGTGATGTTTAATCTTGTTGTGTGTGCTGCTGCTTCTCCTTCAGTCTCCAGCTGAAGCTTTCCTGAAACTGTTCTAGTATAACCTTTTTCCTTGGTTTTATCAGGCACCAAAATCTGAGGGAAAAATGTGTTTCAGTGTTGGTGTCCTCTGCACAATAAAAGAAAAATAATTCTTCATGGTGTTCCCTGACCTACTGCACAGGTGATGGGTTCACCATTTCTTCAGCAAAGCATTTCCTTTGATGTTTTATCTACCCATATAATACGCTCTGCATTTGTTATCAGTCTATGGTTTTGCAGGGGATATATGCATGGGACTAAATACATGAAGTAAATACTAGGTATATTCACATGCTTTAAGTGTGTTCATCTGAGACTCTCTTCATTCTATATGCTTTCTACAGCATGATGAAGCTCTCAGAGATGCTTTGTCAATCCGGTACGCGGTCTAGGTAAATGTTCCTCATGCTGTAATTTTACTTGCTGTAGGGAAGATGCCTCCTACCATGGAAGTGATGATTTGGTGGTTTATGAAACAGATATATGTGGGTTTGTCTTGATGTCTTCCATTTTCCTGCTCCTGCCAGCATTTCTTACTGCAAGTGGGGTTTGCCAATGGGACAGTGACCTGCAGGGCACAATGCTGCTGCAAACATGAGATAGTGGCAGGTGGCAGCTGGGAGCAAACTGCTCATGAACCTCAGAGCAAGAGTGCTGGGCAAGCCAGCACAAGCACAACTGGGCCAAGCCTTATGCCATCCTCTTCAGGCCCTTGCAGAGGGCTGGCATGGGTCTGTGGGCTTGCTCATCGGTGCGGTACCTGAGGCACTTTTCGTGAGGCAGCAGCTGTGTTCTGCCAGCAGATCCAGGTTGACAAGCCAGAATCCAGTACAATTAGTTACTGGAACGGTGGGGCTTTTCACCTTCCAGTCTCTCTGTGAGGTCTAGAGACTTCAAAACAAAACAAGAAGCCTTTTAAATGACAGGAGAGATGCTGATAATTCCATGTAGCCACAGGACGTTAAGTTTACAGTATTGATGTCTCAGTTTGGCTCTTGTTACTGATCAGAAAGCCTTATAGGGCCAATAGAGATCACGAAGCTCATATTTTTATAGTCAGCAATTATTAAAATAATTTTAATAAATAATAATAAACCTTATCTTATTTGAATGTCAAATCTTTCTGACACTGACTGATTCTTCCAGCTTGCATATAACTTCCATAGCGTGAACCCCTTCTGAATTAGTACTGCACTCACAACATGATCCCCCAGATAACATCTAAAAAGCTGACTTCCACTCCTCAATAGGTGAAAGGCTTTTCGGGTCCTTATAAGAGACTTCACTGAATGGGAAAAGCTTTCCTTTGGAATCCAAATTAATAAAACAGCGAAGTCAAGCACAGTCAAAATCACAGCAAATGCTGTGAGCCTGTCACTTTGAGATAGTAGGGGCAGATGGGGACAAACTTTCCTGCTGGTCAGGGACCCTTCTGAAGGCTCAGTTGTTGTGACCTGAATGATTTTTTATGAGTCTAAATTTTTTTTTATGAGAACTAAACTTGCATTTTCTCCCATTTCTCGCAGGCTAAAGCATGTATCACCTAGTATAGGCCAGCTGCTTCATGGGAATGTCACGTCCCAGAATAACCCTTTCATTTGGTCAGGCCTTGGGTAAATTAAGGAAGCCTGAGAGCATATTCCTTGCTCTGTTTTCCTCCTCAATCTTAGCAAGCCAGAACTGAAATTCAGTGGCATATTGGTTTCATTTGGGTTTTTTTCCAGTAACGAGACTTTCAGGACAGGGCTTAAGAGCTAGGCAGCAAGACAGTCTCGATCCAAACACAAAGAATGACTGGAAGAGTGACTATTGCTGAATGGGGCTAACCACCGAACTGACAGCTGCCTCGAACATGTCAGTAATATGCTTTGAGGCTCTTCAGAATTTTGGGGCTTTGGTTTGGTTTTATCTGGTTGCTGCTGAAGAAGCTTTCCTTTCCCTGGTATTTTAAAGGCATGTGTTACGTATGATCTGTCACTCACTACATTTGTTTGATGTGAATTTTGAGGCTGGCCATTGAAAAGCACACTGCAGGATGTATTTATTTTGCTGCCTGCTGGAGGTAACACTGAACAGCTTAGCTTCCAGTTTTGTTGAGGTTTCGGCTCCGATTTGTGTTGTGAATGTAATAATCACATTTGGGGGAAGAAAACTGGCATATGTGATCTATAAATAGAAGTCACAGAGCCTGCAGTTTTCTTTTAGCTTCCCCCAGGCTCTGGCTTTCCCCTGGCAAACAGTCACGTTCACATGAAACTCGGTGCAGAAATGGTGCTAGAAACACCAAAGCCACAGCTAACGCAAATCTTATCTAGACTTTAAGAGGCTTCTCTAAACCACATCTACAGAGACTATTGGCCTTGACAGCTCAAAGGTACTCTCCAGGGTTCTAAATACCAAATGGATTTTAAGTTCACTTACTCCTATCCTAGGAAAATCAAATCAAACAAACCATGGAACCAAAGCAAAACCATTTTGAGTGTTGCTTGGTTGTAGAGATTGAAAAATACAATCATTTGCTTTGCGAACGCTATTTTAAAATAACTGATACATATATACAGAGAATGCACTCTATTGCAGTTCAAAAGACAATATAGGTGTTGAAAGTTGATTAAAGCAGTTGATGTTTATTCAAAGCTTGAAGAAGGGAAAACCTGGACAAGCGCTGCTTCTTATTATCCATCAACTTGCTTTTTTCTAAGCATTCTAAGCATAAGGAAATTATACAACACAATTTACTCACCTCTATGAAATGGTTTTTAATTGCAGAAGACCATGTTAGAGCCAGATATTTTTTTACTGACATGAAGGCAAATTAAACTCCACCTTATTTCTCTAAAGGTTTCTGTCACAAGCAAGCAGAGGACTCTAGTTGTGATTCATTTAATTTCCTAAGGGAAAAAAACCCCAACATTTTCCATAGATATTTTTTTTCCCTGGAGCCTTTCAGTATGAAGTTTCATTATGAACTCAAGGTCCCCAAACACAGGGTTATTCCCACCTGCAGTGCTTGCTAGTGCCTCACCTGCATCTGGGTGTGTGTGAGATGCTCATCACACTGCAATCTATTGTGACTGAGAGCACATTTCTCCATCTAAACACCTGAAGCTGCAAGGTTGAAGCATTCCTGTTGGGAAGGAGCATAATCTGGCTTATGGCCTGGGGTTTTGAAGGTGTGCAGGAAAAGTTAAATCACAGAGCCTTTGGCAGGGTTTCCAAGAGCTGCAGAAAGATGTATGGCAATTCTCTGTTAAGTCAATGATAGATTTTACTATGGACTCTCGTCTAGTTTGTACTCGCTCTCTGTCCTTAGAATTGATGTTACTTGTGGAGGTGGGTATGTTATATGATTTTACCTATCTTTGAAAATCACCCGATTATATAAAGGAACAGCATTGGTATTTTTCCCAGTTTACCAGAATAAGTACTTTGACAGAGCCTCGTGTTGTAGGAGAGGACACCAGCTATGTATTTACATTTATTTAAAATGCACTTATACCTAGACCATATTATAAGCACTTGAATAAGAATTGGGAAATGATCTGTGTATTTTTCCATTTCCAAGGATAACTATCAAAGTGCATTCTCCTATACATTAGCACCTGCATTTCTGTCTCAAGCAGCTCAGTGAACAGAGCTATTAGTGTAAGCTTGTTATGTACCTGAACATCAGTCTGTACATTGAGAGAGGAGAGTTAAAAACAACCCTAATGCTTCACGTACCAGCACTGGGGTGAGTTTTGTCAGTGATGTGACTGTATAATCCCATGCCTTTGAGAGCATATTGAGTCATCTGGGAAGTATTTTACATAGTTCTGCTTTTAGCCAAAAGCTTTTGCACTTAGAAAACCATATCAACAAGTACAAACAAGTAAATCACTGTTGAGAACCACATTCTTAAATGCTATGAACTTGACTGTTTAGGTGGTTTTTTTCTTTTGGTTTGTTTTGGGGTTTTGGGGGGGGTGGGGGGGGGTTGTTTTAGTTTTTGCTTGTTTGGGGGGGTTGTTTGGTTTTTTAGTTTTGGTTTTGGTTTTGGATGGTTTGTTTGTGTGTTTGGTTTTGGTTTGGTTTTGTGTTGTTTTGTGGTTTTGTTGTTGGTTTTTTTTTAACCAGCTGAGAATCTGGTGACACTTTTGAAAGGTACTTAGAAAGTGACAGGCTGCAAAACAAAGAGAGACACAGTCTCACACACCCCCATCAAATACCAAATGGGAAATCTAGAGATTAAACATGCAGACTTGAAGAAATCCGCTGCAAAACTGGCCCCTGTGAAAAGTTGGTAGGGATTTGTTATACTGATTATGAGCCTGTTGTAGTTTAACTATTGCCTGTCACTTCTGTGGTATTTGCTATATTAAGCATAGTCATTTTGATCATTAATTTCAGCATGAAATAGTTTTACAGAGGCTTTTGTGTGTTAGCCTAAGTGATTATTCACTAAAGAAAGAAATCAGTATGTCAGTACGGACATCTCTGAAGTTAGCAAAATTTAACTGCCCAGATGTTTCATGAAAGGCTTTCAATCCAGACAGTGTTTTCAGCCTGGCTGCCTACCAGAAAATAAATACCCTTCAATTTTTCATGGAGCCAGGAGAGCCACAGTTTTTCTCCTCTTCCCTGCCCCCCTGCAGTGGTTGTCAGTGCTGAGGTATCAGTGACACCTCGTGGTCAAGAGGGAGGCAAAACAAAGAAACTTTAGGAATAATGAGAATATAATTCTCCTACTGAATACACATAAGGATTTACTGCTGTCATGGTTTAAGCCCAGCTGGTAACTCAGAAT
>JBCJKH010057159.1:19140-38994 GCA_039877255.1 Loriculus beryllinus | reverse complement strand
GGGGGGAGTGTGGTTGGGTTGGGTTTTTTTTATTATTCACTGAAATATAACCATTGTCTCCTGTTCTGCTCATCACTTTCCCTGATTCCTTCAGTGGGCTTGCTTCCAGTGCCTTGCCTGCCTCTCTGTACCTTTTCCTGCCTCCTGCTTGGTTTGTTGCCTTGATTACCAGCCTGATGGGCTCATTTACCATTGCTCTGGCATCTTTTCTCCTGCAGACATGCAGCAGCTCTGGAAACCCTTGCTAGGTGTCGTCTCCTGCCCCTCCTGCCCATCAGCTGCCACCAGGCCTCTGGCACTCAGCTCATGGTAGCATCATCCCTTTGCTGCTTTCACATGCATGACTCCTAACACTATTTCAAGGCATGGGCACACATTTCAGCATCTTTTTCAAGATGGGCTCCAAAAGGGAAAGCCTAAGGGGTGTTAGAAGTGCTATTGTCTTTTGGGAATAATTTCCCAAGCTGCAGGTTCTATAGCTTCTTTAACAGTCATAGGTCATTTTTATCTGCTGGGTCCATGTAATGCTGGGTTTGCCTGTAGCCCTTTTGTCTTTTAAACTCAAAGAAGTTATTTCCGTGGAATATTGGAAGCCAGAATTAATGTTCTAGGCTATCTGGCAGCTAAGAAACACTTGAATTTGGCCTGAATTTTATTCAAAAAAAAAAAATACAAAAAAGGATCCAAATCCACCTATGACAGTAGCCATGTTTAATATGGCTTTAATAAAAGGTTTTATTACATTCCTCTCTGGGGATTGTATTATTTTTCTACTTGCTGAGCATGATATCCAAGAAAACAAAAATCAGATAAAAAGAGTCTTAAAAAAAAAAAAAGAGAGATTTGCAAAAATTCAGCATCTGGACTGAAAATATTTGGAAAATGCTTATGTTTAAAATAACTGTTTGAATTTTTTGAAGAAAGAAAGAACACCATTTTTGTTAGTCTAGGGAATGAGATGTTCAACTAATCTTCCAAACCCATGATTTAATATCAAATGCCATCTCATAGTTATTTGCCTCAGTTGCATTCATCTTGGTTGGGCTTTCCTGGAGGGCTCTAACTCATCTGACCAGAGTGGCTCGTGCTTTTTTATTCCCGAATGTCACATTTCTGGCAGATCTAATGCATTTGGCTTTCAGTGAAGTCAGAAAGAGATGAAGTGTTTCCATGACGTCAGCAGATCTGAAGCCACATCTTCCCTCCAAAACCACACCTCACAGAGCTGATGAAGGATGTCATCGCCCCTCAGTCCCATTTCCATTACCTACCAGTGAAGAACCTGCCACCATAGCTCCCACAGCCCAGGGGATACACCCTCCACAGCCTGTTTGAGCTATTCTTCTGCACTGTTGTGCATGCCAAGCCAGCAAGTTACTCCACTGCTGAGTTACTGAGTCATTCCCATCTTTTCTCCAACGCATCACATTTTTGCCACAAACCACAGCTCTTGAGTATAACCATTTGCTAGAACTGGATTGTGCAAAGTGTGAAGAGCAGTACAGAAGCAATAAAACACAGTGTGTGCAGGGGGAGAAAAACCAACACAAACCCCAAACCAGCATTTTGGAATGTATATTAGTAGAAAACTAAAACATTACAAGAGAATTTAGCTCAGCTTTATGATACAGTTTAAGTCCTAGGCACCATTCATGTTTACAGAGCTGAATTAAAACTTGATTTAGTTTAACCCTAAATCGTAGTCCTGCTGGAGCCTGCGGGAGTTTTATTATATTACAGATAAGTTACAGGCTGGTGCCTATTGACAGAAGTGAAAAAATGAGAAGTAAAATGAAATCAGCTGGCTGTTACTCAGTCTTCACTGCCCAACTGGATCAGGAAAAGTGTTAAAATGAGTCCTGCAATTTTCCTTTCCAGCCTTTAGAATGTGATTTTCAGTTAAAAAAAAAAAAAAAAAAAAAAAGAAAGGGGGCACCTGAGAATGTTTTTAAATGCTCTCTGTGGCTGCCATCAAAGGAGGTTTCTACTTTGGAAAAAGAGAGCAAGCCTTGTCTCCAAATGCACTTTTGCCAGGAATTCTGTCCTGATTAGGCTGCCTTGGAGCACTTTCTTGGGTGGGTGCCATACTGAAGTTACTGGATGGCAGCCATGTGTTCAACACTCTTAAAATAAAGTCTATTCCCTTAATTTGCAACTCAACATAAAACTCAGGTTAAGTCCATTGATATCGCTGGAGGGTGGGGCTAACATACATATGTATGCAATTATTTTCAGGATATTGCAATGAGTACATATATACTCCCACAGAAGTTGCTCTGAAGTTAAACGCTAATGTTCCTTGGGTATGCATATTGCTCCTGTCTGGTTTCTTCATTTGCAAATTATTCCACATTAAGATCTCCTGGCTGGTACTAATGAAAATGCTGGATAATCCATACATTTGAGTCAGCTCCTCCTAAAGACACTCAGTTGGCCTCTCCAGCCCCCACAGTCCTACCCCACAACAGGACCTTAGCAAAGCACTTCGGTAAATGTTTATAGCCAGGCCTGCTAGACTGAGCACACACCTCTGACCAAACTCAAGTGTGGTTTTGAGCATAAATGTTTAAGAATGAGGCACATGGAAGAATGCCTTCACAGGGATCATTTTATTGTGACTCACATAGCAGGACGAAAGACTTTTCTCTCCCTTACTTGGAGAGAGGGTTGTCAGCATCTCTCATCCACATTTCACAGATCTATTGAGGAGGATGAAATGAGGTGGGCTGAACATAGAAGGCAAGGTTGTATTGACATGTATTTTTTCTGTGTAACAGGCATCCATTTCAGAGTTGTTGCTCTTTCACTCACAAGCTTTCCACTCTGAATAATGCCTTACTGAGACCATCCACACTCTTTCAGACCTCATATTATCTCCTACATGATCGTCTACCAGCTAAGGGTTACCTATGTGGCATGCAGATAGAAAGGCACAGAAGCAAGTATAGGTATACAGAATAAAAACAGCGAATACCGTTCTCTTGGTCTTCGCCCAGGCCGTCTCTCACAGACACTTACAGAGTATCTACACACAGAAGTGCAAAATACTGTACTTCAAGTAAGGTAAGGTAAGGTAAGGTAAGAGCTCCTGATCTAAACATTAATCTTTCATTTTCAATTATATATTCTAGAGTTTTTTTTTGTTTTTTCTTTTTTGTACCTTTAAAATCACAAAGTGACATTGGTTATTCCACAAGTGACTTGAGGATATGAAACAGAGATGAGTCTATCTTTTAACACTGGAGATGTATTCTGTACTCCGTAATTAACACCAAAATGGTAATCACTAATTTTCAGATAAAATCAACTATGGTTCATTGGGCAAAAATATGCATTCTGTTGAATATATAATTATATCTATTCTAAAGCAATCACTGCTCATATTTGCATATTGAGAAACAGTTCCTGGAAATATGACCTACTTGGTAATAAACAGTTTTGATTTTGAAGAATATTTATTCCTTACACTATCTGTTCCACCTGTATGTTAAATTTCAGAAGGAGTACCTGCATGCTAGCTAAACTATAACAAATTACTTCTCATTTTTTATCTTTTCCTTTCTCTCTTTACCCCAGACTACACAGTACCCATGATCTGCACAATTTTGCTTGGATGAACTTTGCAAACAGCTCTCTGCAGTGAGCACTGAGAAGGGGTTTTGGTAGCAGCAGTTGGAGTCTAAAATGGATCAGCTTCACACAAATGGCACAAATAACATAGGAGAGCATGAGTCATTCCCCTTCATCTACACTGAGATGCTGAGTTTAAAACATTAAAAGGTCACCGCGTTTTCATGCACAGATGAGTGTATAAAGTGATCCAGTTGTCATCTTACTTCTCTTTAACATCCATGGCCTCTGAAACGCCACTCTGAACAGAAGATCATATGGGAGAGAAAAACCCCAGCATGGCTCAACTGTATGTGAAATCACAAAAGTTCAAGGCAGAGAGGATGGATGAACCCTCTTGAGAAAGGCCACAGAGAGCACTCACTGCAACTAAAACTGTATTTTATCACTTTTGATTCCGTTAAAACTAAAATATACTTGTGTTAACATTCAAAAGGAGGCTGTTTTATGAGTTTCTGATTTTATGAGGTTTTGGAGATTTGCAGGATTTTTGCAAAATCAAGTGTAAGAGTAGTACCCTATACACTCACTCTGGGAACTGGTACTGCTTGTGTAGTAGTCAGAAGAAGTAATATTTACAATTAACCACTAGCTTCACTATTAGTAGGGGGAGCCATGAGAAGGGGGCTCACCTACAGCCAAAGGTAGGAGGACACTATGTGAACTGAAGACCCACCAAAGCAGGTGTCCCACTGAAAGATATTTTTACTAGACGACTGTCTTTAACATTACATAATGTTTAATCAAAGCTGGAACATTAAGTGGAAACATCCTGCCTTTGATTCTCATTTTAATGGGGAAGGTTTCAGGGCAATTTGTCTAGTTAGACAGCCTGAGGAAAGACAGAAGAGGTGGAAAACAAAGACAAGTAAACAGGTAGCGGCACCTAGCACACTGTTCTGTCCACAAAGAAAATAAGGATTAATTTTAGAGCTAGGGTTTTCTCCACTGAAGAAGTGGGGAAACAGATGGAGCCTGGTAAATTAAAACCACAACAAAAAAGAACTATATGCAACCAGTCTTCACTTGCTCTTGAAATCAGTTCCACCAGTGATTGCTAGAAATGGTCAAATACAGTAAAAAGCAGAGTTTCAGGCTAATACCATGTCCTCAGTTATCACTGATGAGGCCCTCCCTTTCCATCCTACCTCTCCCTGACTGATCTTGAGGTTGAAGTTAAATTTTCTTCTGCAAATCAAAAGGCCTTTTTAAAACTTCTCTAGAGAAGAACACAGTGCTCCAGACCAGATTAGAAGATACACCAAGCATATTGCTGCAGAGAGTGAAAGTGTTTCTTGAAATACCTGGTATCATCACACTAGTATTAGAGTAACACTGCAAATTTCTCTACAAATAAAGAAGTGCTTGCAGGTTGTTACCCAACATATGGAAAAGGTTTGAAGCACCTAGCATAGACAATAAATGACATTAATCAGTGCAGAATTCTGACCTCTACCTTCTCTTTTACATATCAAATCTCCAATGGCACCAAGTCGTTTTATGATCCCTTAATGACAAGACTGTCTGTATCAATCTACCTGGCTTCCAGGGTAAACTACAGCAGGCCTTTATCCTTCCCTTCGGGCGAACAGCTATAGTACCCAAGGAGCCATTCAGCCACTGAGACTGGCTGAAATGCTACGTATTCCAGCCTCTCTCCTTCCCGCTATATACTAGATGAAAGAGTAAGAACATGGACCAGAATCCAGCTGTAATACTTTCCCAACTATGGAAGTACCTATTTCTACAGACAGCTTAGTTCTGAAATAAATCCATCCATTTGTATTCCTAGCAGAAATTCCAGCTAAGCATCCATGCCTTCTTGACCTCATTTGAGTACTGTAGTGTAGTTTTGCTTAAAGAATCAAAACTTGTGACATCAGCCCTGTCAACTTCTCTCTTCACTTGTCAGAGACTCAGTATCTCTGTGAGTGGAAATCCCCACTGTCTGCTGAGCAGTAACCAATATTTGGATTGTAAAACAACAAACATGTTGGAGGATGACAGAAAGTGAGTTCCTCCTCTCACCGCATATGTGCTAATATGGACAACTCCTGTGCTATCAAAGAACTGTCTACTCCATACCTTGGTGCAAATATGCAAACCCAATCTGGACAGTGCTGAATGTGTTGGCCAAATTCCCTTGAGCAACTAGTCCCACAAATTTCAGATGACTGCACACACTACTTCACGAGCAGGGGGCTGAAATTGCAAAGAATGAAATAGTTTCCCTCAAAATGAGTGGTCAGACTTGTCACTCCTTTGTCTTCATGTTTTATTAATATGTTCTTAAGCAACCGATCTTCTTTAGAGGGGAATAATATGGTTACATAATTTAATAGATCAATTTGTTAATAATCGTGGGGAAAGATTAAATATCTCTTTATCCTTCATGTAAAAAACAGAAAATTATGATACTATTATTGTGACAGAGAAATGCATGCCAATTACCCAATTAATGTAAATCAGCACAACCTGATTGATATTAATCACTGTAGATGCATTTATTCTGACTAAAGAACTGGCCTTTGCCTCTGAATCAAATTGGTCTGATGGTAAAAATCCAACTTAGAAAAGAACCTAAGCTGAAAAAAGCCGACTTTGCCACTCTGTTCCATACCCTTCACCTCCATCTGTGAAGACTCACTTCTACAACGCAATTGGTTTTGCCTTCCAACACATCCAGGTATGAAGGAGTTTTACTGGTGAGCTCTCAGGGGAGAAGTGACTCCTAGACCCTCAAGCTATCTGGTCTGTTACTTTTGGATCCCCTTCACTTTGGCTTCCCCAAAAGCTAAGATACATTTCTCATGGTGCTTAAAGAAATGAAAAGGTCACTGCAAGCACAGGCAGGCAAGGCTGTGTGGCAGGAACATCACTAGGGTGGCAGCTACCGCAGTGCTATGTAACGCCGTACACCAGCATTCATAGGTTCAGAAGAGGCAGTGAAGGTAAGAATCACGTTGCTGAAAACGAATATAGATATTAATGAAGTAATGTTATGTTTGCGCACATGGTGCCCTTGCCGTGGAGAAGCATCAAGAAGCAGACGCCTCTGAAGGTCAAGGGTGCCCTTCGCCCCGTTTCCTGGGCAAGAGCCTGAAACGCAGAGGAGCAGGGAACCAGCCTGGCCCCAGGGGGTCCTTCCTGGAAGCCTCCTGAGGGGGAACGGTAAAACGCTGGAGGAAACAGGGGGCACCATACGCAAGCAAACCCCAGCTTCAGGGACACCCCTGCTGCCGGAGCCGCGCTGCACGAGCACCGCCGGGGTGCCCCGTCGGGCCGCGGGGCGGCGCTTCGCCACTCTGCCCCGCGCCGGGCCGGGCTCCCCCAGGGCGGAGCAGGCAGGCGGGGCTGTCCCCGCCCCTCTCCCCGCGCCGCAGCCGCCGGAGGCGAGCGGAGCCCGCCAGTGTGCGCCTCCCGCAGTCCAGCGAGGCACGGTAGAGCGAGTCTTGCCCTGTTTCCTCTGCATCGCCAGGGCGACCAGAGTCGGCTATGGGTAAGCGAGAGGGGCTGCGGGGTAGGAGCAGGGGCAGGTGCTGGGCAGCCCTGGGGGTGTTGGCAGCCCCAGGCCGGCCTGTTGCCGCGGGCCGGCAGCCTGTTGAGCGCCCCGGCAGAGCGGGCTGGGGGCGGCCGCCCCTCCATCCCGTTGGGGCAGCGCGGCTGCCGCGGCGGGGCGCGGGGGGCTCCTGGCCGGCGGGGCAGCGGGACCACGCGAGCTGCCGAGCGCTCTCTGCTTTAAAAATCAGTCACTGTTAGTGGCGGTACTACGGGATGCCGGAGCGGTAGTTTCTTGGAGGCGGCTGTCCGCAGCCGGCCCGGAGTGTGCCTTCTTACTCGGTCCTGCCGGCGCTGAGGCTGGGGTCTGCGCCTCACGCCTGAGGCAGGGGCAGCCGGTGGGGCCGGGCCGGAGCGCCGCAGGGCGGGCTCGGGTCTCGGGTAATGACTCGGTCTGTTCACTGCTTCCCCTCGGGCGAGGGGCGGCGCGGGATCCCTCTCAGCCCTCCGGGTGTGCTCAGCTTTGCCGTGGGGTGCAGTGTGGCTGGTGAGAGCAGGGATCACCTCGGAGGCAGGGCGGAGAGTGGATGTGCCTTTTCGGGATGGGGAAGGGTTGAGGGCGTTTGTTGTGCCCTGAGCGTTGGGGGACACTGGGATAACGCGATGCGCTTTTGCCTCCACCCTGGGGTCTGCGCGGCAGAGAGAGCTGGGCATCGATGAGAAGTGGCGGCTTCTGTTCCCCAACTTACAGGGAGGGTAGCGGCTGTGTGAGTGTGCTAACGCGAGCAGAAATGGGGCCCTGGCTAGGAAAGGACTCATCCTGCACATGGGTCACTCGATATTCAACACACGCGTTCAGCGTTCTCACCCTTTCAGGCATGGGCTGCTTCCTGCGAGCTGTCCTTTCAACCAGCAGTACATCCAGATTAATTAAGCAGTAATGAAAGTTATGAAATTTGGGAAAAAAGAAAAATGCAACTGTGTCTTTGGTTCAGTTCGCCAGTGGTGTGTCATTGCTTAAAGGTTGCAGCTGCTAAAGCAGAGCCATCAGTGCATGCCTGTGTGTTAACGTGCACATACTGATGCTGGCGCTGTCTCTGGTTTTAATTAAGAAGGAAAAAAAAAGTATTAATTACTCAGCCAAAACTAAAGGAAGCTGACAGAATTCCTATGATTGCTACTTTGTTAAATTAATCCGCTTCACTTAATTCCTGAATTTCTAAATTATTATTAACCGGTTTGTTCCCTAGTTTAGTGAAGATCAGACTCCTGTAGTATTACAGTCTTTTTACTAAGTTTTTTGAAGTTTCCAACACCCCTTTCAATGCACACTGAAGTACTGATTCCTGCTGCCTCTGCAGCTCTGAAGGCTGGAACTAGCAAGCCAGCGCATTATTGGCACCAAAAAGCTTCTAGTTTGTGTGCATATTCTGACACCTTTTAGACAGCGCTTTCCCTATGTAAACTTTTGATATTAAACACTAATGTTGACAAGTTCTCCCATGCCTATATCTTAGTATCCACTTAATACTGTTACTTTATTACCATAGGTTGATGTCAAATAAATGTTGGAATGGGATGAAAGAGTGAAAGATTAGAAAGGAATGTTTTTGAGTATTATTAAAAGAAGTTTATTCATTGGATTACTGTGTCTTGGGGAAGGATAGAATTTGTTAGATAACACATATAAAATTGTTCTTAAGTGTCTTTGCTGCTAAGTCTATGAAATTGCTTTTTCTTTAGAAAATTAAGCTGCTAGGGGTTTAATATCAAAAAGTTGTTTTAAGTCTTTGTGGGGGATTCATTCTGAGGAGAAGCAAATCTTTATTTTAGTCCTAAAGTCTTAAAAAACTACTAAAGTTAGTCTTGCAGGTTGTGCAAGTGTGTGAAATGTATGTTTTGTGTTGGTATAGAATATCTTGTCCCTAATGTAGCAGTTGGGAAACGGGAAGTGGAGAGAAGAAGACATTTCTTAAACGTTTTCCTCATAATAGTGATAGCACAAAACTCCAATGTCTGTTGACTTCTTTGCTTAGAAACGTTGTTGGATGATGAAGCAGTGGCTGGCTGGGCAGTGGTGGCGCGGTCAGTTAGGAGAGGGGACTTCAAGCACAAATTTCAGATGAAGTACTTCAAAAAGAAGTCACAAAATGAAATTGCAAAAAGAAGCCTTTGTCAGCTGTGGATCCAGTCCTTCATGAATATGATGTTTTCTTTATGCCATTGTGTAACTGCTTCCTTGGCATTAGGTAGGCTGAGGCCAATGTGATTGTCTAACCAGGACTTGTTTGGAGCGCAGTGCTGTGAGCTTCCTGATCCAATGGCAAGGATGCATTTGACTGACTGTCATCAGGACGATCTTAGTTGTCCTTGCTTGCACAAAACTTCTTTGTAGGACTGGCTTGCTGAGGCTGATTTTTCTTCTTATTTTTGGAGGTGCTAAGAGCCCACCATGACGACTAATATTCATTGAGCTTTTGGCCCTCAGTGCTTCTGAAAGTCAACACCAGTCAGGGTCAGCATTGGCTAGAAGGTCGTTAATGATGACCACTGCAGTGCAAGAAAACCCACCCGTTGGTGTCTTGCAGCATGGCACACACTCTCCCAAAGATAGTGTCTTACCTAGGAAGTAGGGGGAATGGGGGATTGTTGTTTTATAAAATGAACAGAAAATGCAAAAGGTTTTTACTTCTAAAAGTTTCACAAGCATAATACAATGTAATTTCTTGGAAACTGTGTGTTTTCATCAGTTTACGCCTTTTCTTTTTTTACTCCCCAAACTGTTGCTTTCAAATAAGAAAAGTGGTTGGAGCAGGGTGTGTACGTATATTGCATTTTGGTTGGTTGTTCTTTTTAAAAAAGAGATACAGAGGAGAACACTGTGTGCAAACAAGGGGATGATATGATGCCTGTCTTCATGTGGGTTTGCTTCCCATCTCTCTGAGTCCCTGTGCAGGAAGTGCTGCCTAATGGCACCAGCAGACACATGAGTTCCCATGGGCATCACACGATGTTGTGCCAGGGCTGTCAGCTGTCCTTCGCGCCTCCTGCGGCACATCCAGATCCCCCAACAGTATTTGCTGCTCCATTCTAGAATGAACCATCCCTTCCTTGGAGGCACTAACCTCGGGAGCTGCACTTTAGGGGCTTCTACACCTGTAGAGACAGTCCTTGCTTTTAAGTGAAAGGTGTCCAAAGTAGGTTTAAATATTCCCTAAACCTGGCTTTCTTCTTACAAACCACTGGGGGCAAAGCCTGAAAGAAAATCAGTCCTCTTTCTTTCTATTCAGCCGTACACTTTGTTCTGGCAGGAGCTGAAGTCTTTTGTGTGTCACAGTAATAGTAAAATCTGATTAGTATCGGTCATTAAGGGTGGTTGGATTTCAATTGCCAAGTGGTGTAGTCCGTATTCTGCTCAGTCTTGTACCTCTTAAATATATTTAACCTCATTTGTGCAAAAAAAAAAAAAAAAAGAAAAAGAAACTAATACTAAGTTTATCTTCCCTTAAAACCTGTGAAGTATAAAATTTTATACTGCTGCCTTTCCTCTATCTCTGCAACACCTGCTTAGGCTATTAAAAAGTACTTTATTTTGCCTTCTCACTGTAATCCTTTGTGTCTGAGAAAGATGTGGAGGAGAAAATATGCATTTCACATATTTCCCAGTATCTTAAACAATTTGTGTTTTCACCATATTTATGAATTCTCTCGCTAGCTCTCTTTTTAAACAAGTGGTTCAGTAATACAGGAAAGCTGCTGTCCCATGTGTGAATTATGATATGTCTGATAGATTTTGAAATGTTGCATTCTAGAAAAACATACTGGATTATTGAATGCATCCCTGTGAGGGCTGAACTCTGGCAGTGCCTGATTATTTGTCTTTTCAGAGTGTTTCTAGAATTTCTTAAACTAGTTGAAATCTACAGGTCACTTTCAGTGTTTAAAGGACTTGAATTACTTTTCTGAAGCCAAGGACCTTTTTTATTCTTTTTCATGTTTACTTCTATGTGTTGTGATTCCAGCAGTTGTCATGTTGCAAGCATCATTTATTTGTTTATATACAGCATTTTTCTATAGCCTTTGTTTTTCAAGATTAATGCTATCTAATCACAGAAGAGAATTATAGAACAGTCTGGGTTGGAAGGGACCTTCAAGGGTCCAGCTCCTCTGCAAAGATCAGGGACATCTTCAACTAGATCAGGTTGTCCAGAAAACACATCCAGCTTCGCCTTGAATGTCTCCAGGGATGGCATGTTCACCATCTCTCTGGGCAACCTGTTCCAGTATTTTACCACCTTCATTGTAAAGAGTATTTTCTTCACACCCAACCTGAATCTTCCGTCTTTTAGTTTTAAACCATTATGCGTATTGCAACAGGCCCTGCTAAAAAGTCTCTCCTCACGGAATGGTTTGAGTTAGAAAGGGCCTTTAAAGATCATCTAGTCCAGCCCCCCTTGAACACTTTCAAGGATGGAGTACTCAGAGATGGGCCATCTACAGCTTCTCTGAGCAGTATTTAGTAATATCTGAAGTCATTACTCTAAAAAAACCAAAGTCTGTTTCCTGATAAGGTTAAAATAAATTGCAAATAAACCCAGTGAAGCTCACTTCTTAATATCCTTTTGTATTCCTTGTCCCTGAGTGGTGTGTGTTCTCACCTCACGGTAATGTACCTTCACTGTTGGTATTTGGATGTAAATGCACTGTTATCTCTCTAGAAGTGTGAGAGCATTGTATCCAATGAAATTTCACTGGGGTAGATCATTCACAGAGGGAGCTGCTGTGGCTTGTTACATTACCACACTCCACAGGATGGGCATTCTTCCCACTGAAACCCCTGGATTTCTTTTCTTTTTGACCTCCCCCATGTGCATCCCAGCTATGTGTGCCCTTCACCCCTCCTCAGACACACATGCACGTACCTGGTCCCAGTGAATGTATCCCCCAGGGTGGCACATCACCTTGCTCCTCTGAGTAGCTCCTTGGGCTGTTCCCACTGGGGGATTGGGAGTTTTTGCAGAGCTATAGAAGCAGCTTGCCTGTGAGTTGCTCAGGTCCACCTGCAAAAAAAAAAGTTGAACTCTTCATGGCACCACAGTGTTAACACTGCAGAAGATGTATGTATTTGCTTATTGTGTGCTTTTTACCCTGCAGTGTGGAGTCAAGGCTTGCTCCTGATGGAACACATGGCATCTCGCTGAAGTGCCAGGCTGATCAGGGTACACTGTGGCACGTTTGGGGGTTGTTCTCCAAGGTACTTGTGGCTGGATTGATTTGAGCTGTCCAGGGAAATCAAAATCCTTTCTGTTCTTCTGGCTAGTTCTTTCAAATCTGTTTGGGTGTGAGTACCTCTGGGTTTGAATGTAAGGAAAGGTAGTTTAGTCTCCATGTGGGACATCAAAGAACGTTGCATTAAACTAATAGGTCTCAGGTGAGCCTGTGAAGCTCTGTCCAGATGCAGAAGCCAGGGCTGGGAGAGTTTGTGGGTTAATACCCAAAATGGCCAAAGGATGAAACAGAGCCATGGTGGCTCTTGGCCACCATGTCCGTCTTGTAAGGTGTCTTCTTCCAGGTTATGTTCAACATAGCCTATGTCCCAGAGGAAGTGAACTCGGCATGACAGTACTGGGGGAGGACTCCAAGTCTCCTGATCCTTTCACAACTTTTCTTCTGTGGGCAGGTGTGAACTTCTGACAACTCGGGTGCTGGGATGGCTGTGCCCATCAAAATTCCCTGTCATCCCTCCCCTGTAAACAGCAAGGGAGAAGATTTCACCATTCGGTGTTAACAAATACGTAGCATCCTATGTTCCACTGAGTCCTCAGCTGTTTGTTACTTTCTCCTGTTACTCTGTCTTGGTTCTTTGGCAGTCTCTGTCTCTGTAATTATTTGTCTTTTGGGTTTTAGGCTCAAAAGCTTGTATGTGGAGTTGTGGCTTGGGAACCATTTACAAACTACACAAAGAACTATGAGAATTCAAAATCTTTTGTTCTCCCTGGTTTTGGAGCTGTTTCACTAGCAGTAGTTTCAAAATGTGAATGGAGCTTATGTTTCATTAATAAAAAGATGTGCCTGACAGAGCTATTGAATGATATAAACCTTGGTATGTTGCTATGTGTCAGTTTTGTGTGTGTTTTAATGCTTTGATAGTTGAGTGGATGTGACACTTGTGAATTTCAGCCTAAAGTTATATATACAAAAGCTGACTTTCAGGAATGTGTTTACACTTAATATTTGGTTCTATTTTGGTTTTTTTGCTTGGGGAGAAGAGTGTAGCAAAGGACTATTGTTCAAATATAACTGAGACCTGGGTCATGTAGAATACTGGACTTGAAGTTATGAACTGATTTGGAGTATCCAACATATGGTGCTCCTTCGGAATTTGTGATGGCTTTTTTTGATGTTTTATTAATTGCACAGGGTTATCATTGCATATTGCAGTCTAAAACACTGTATACATTGCTTCAGTGTCAATGAAGAAATATAAGAGTTGCCCCAGCCTAAGCCATACATAAATCAGAGAGTGGGATTTCACTGAAGGCAAACAGGGCAAAACTTGCTCTGTTGGTGGCTCAGGAGTGAGGAAGCAGCTGGCTTGCCTTCCAGGTGCTGCTTTGTGGTGTGACAGGCAGAAAGGACACCTTGTGTTAACAACACAGCTGGTTGGGAGATCCAAACACCAGAGTAAATGATGGGAGTCCAGCCAGAGGAGGATTATGTTTTGAGGAGTGAGCTGGGTTTCTTAATATTGGAAACATACATTTGGGTTTACTGGTGGTTTTGTTGAGCTGGAGCCATGGAGCGAGCTGGAGCCATGGAGCTAACTGAAGAGGAATCTGACTCCTGTTGCCAGCAAGGCACAGCTAACTGGGGTTCTCTGTTGTCTGGTTTTTGCTTCACATTTTAGTCTGTGTTTTTGTCAGCTTGCATGCTAGGAAATTCATAATTTCCTAAAAGTCCTAATGCTGAGTGTGCATCAGTGAAGCTGCTGGGTGAAGGTGAGCGTTGGTTGCCTGTGGTCTCTTGCCCGCACTCTTTTTGAGCCTGCTTGGCAGAACAGCTGCTGTTGCATCTTAGGATCACTTTAAGAGAGATTCCCCACTGTTTGGTTTTGGTTTGGTTTTTTTTGGTTTTGTTTTTAACTCTTTGGTTTTATATGTCTTTTGGTTTCTGATGGGACATGAATATTTCATGAGGTGAGAGTGCTCTCCTCAATTTAAGATGTCTTTTCAGAGCTTCTAAAGTTGAAGATTCTAGGAACCCCTGTCAGGATTTGCTGGAATGAAGCCCTGGGCACTCATTGTTGACAAACATTATGCAAGTCTGAATTAGTGCAGAGCTCTGGCTGGATCTTCAGTACTTTTTCCTAACTTCTCTACTAAAGTAATTGACATTTTCTTGTTGGTTGTGTTTTCTGTATCTTATTTTGGGTTTCTTTTGAAGGAATGACTTCTGGAAGGTTTTAAACCATTGCTGTTTGTATGTAAACTTAGGCTTTTGTTACCAGAACTGTGTTGACATAAATGTCACCTACTTTCCCAAACAAAAGTGTAAAATGAGTTGTATTTGTGAAGCACACAGCTGAAAGTAAGTTTGCCACATGCAGCTTCCCTTGTGGGAAATTAAATGCTTTTCTTGAGCTGCTTAAGCATGTATTAAAAAAAAAAAGTCAGGAGGAAAGAGAGATGACTAGTGGGAGTATTTGGAGCTGAGAACTCTTGGTGCAAGGACAGAGATCTGCTCCAGCACATCTGTCAAGAGCCCATGACTTGCAAGGTGTAATGAACAATAACACTTCATACAACATCTGCTTGGGCTCTGTGATGGGCTCTGATACAAAAGCCTTGAAATCTCTGAGATATTTGTCATACCATGTCAGGGGAATGCAACAGAATCCGGTGCATCATATATTACTGCCTGCTCCCCAGACAGTGAAGTTACTAGGTACTAAAGCTGACAGCTGTATTCCTGAGCCAGTTTTACGTAAGCAAATACAAGGAACGCAGTGCAGAAGGGGCTTTAATATATGTGACTGGTATAGCCCATGTTAGTAATTGTATCCCTTATAGAGTGTATACCTTCATTCTCCCATTCCATGCTGAAATTAAAGTGGCAATTTCTTATGCTTGATAATTGCCTGATAAAAATCCCCGATTTCGGGTAATATCTGGAAACTTAATGACATGGGATGAAAAATAGCCAGTTACGTAATTTTGCTTCTTAATAGCCTGTAATTTTTAGTTTCGCTCTTGAAATTGTTCTGAAACAGTTTGAAAATACCTATTTTTCTCCACAAACTTGAGCTATGAGGAGCATAAAATAGATACTTAATCTTTAACATCCTCCTGGGATTCTCAGGTTTTTTTCATCTTACCTGCCACTTACGTGCTTGCAAGGCCATGTTTGACAAATAGTTGTAATCTGCCACATGTTAAATTCCTGTTATTCCTCAGTGGAAACCTCTGGGAGGCAGAAAAGAACCAGGAAGGAGTAAACAAACTCTTGAAAACACTCATTTAAAGTAGCTGTGGTGGACTGAAGGTGGATATGTGGGGAGTGGGTGGAACTGAAACAAAGCAAAATGAGGTAACAGCATGAGTCAAGACTCAAATGATTTTAGCCTTAACCAGTCTGCAGATTTCATTAAAATGATTTTTTTTTTCTGTAAATCTTTGTTTCTGGATTTTTTTTTAAGGTTTTCTATGGCTGTTGTCACAAAAACTGCTGGTTGTTTTCCTCATTATGGGCAGCTCACCAGTGCATCTCAGACATCATTTAGGCTCTTTCCATCATTCTCACAAAGGGGAAGTGCTGGATCTTCATAGTTGAACCTTGTCTTGTCCTCCTTTCAGACTGTTTTCTACCAGGTTTTGTGGGAAGGGGGGTGTGTGTGAGGGCCAATTGCTCTTTGCACCTCTTATTGCTGTTAGCATTTGAGCCTGCATTGACGCCATTCTCCCTGAAATGGTGACCAGGAAGGAGCACTTGCTCAATTTGCACGCGTGTGGTTTACACACGGTGGGTGAGCACGGCTGTGACACCACCCGATGGTGCACTTGGGTACTTGCAGGTATGTTTTCCATAGACTGATCCTGCTAGCTTCTATCTGTTTCAAAGTAAGGTACCCCTTCTAGAGAGAGAAAACAGTGGGTACTTTGGGAGAAACAGCCTTAAAATATACAGAAAATCAGCAGACACTTTCTTAAAGCAGAATTAAGTGCTTTACTGGAGGAAGTTTGGAGGCATGGCTTTCTCTTTCCACAGTAATAGAAAGGCACTCTGCACATGTGGAATAGTGAATGTTCTTGCTGAGGCTAATGTGAATGTCTAGGCTGCTGTTAAAAGCTGATGTATACCTGTTAATTACTGCATGCTGAATCTTTCAGCTGTTCTTACAAGAACATAAGGAGGAAAAGTGCATGAAAATAACAGCATAGTTGCAATTAATGCTAGCTGCTTCTTCCCATTACAAAATGCACTTAGTTGATTAACTGGTTCTGGCATGCTAGATGGGTGCCTGTGCAGGACTTCTGAGGAGAGTCTTATGTGAACTTTGTAAGAAGACATAGATGGTGAGAAGCTCTTATCCAGCCTAAACATGAGTTCTCGAAGCATTCCTTCCTCTTTCTCATGGTGTAGGCAGGTTTGTAGATTAAAAAAATGCCATCATGCCTGGTTACATTCTCATCTACTGTAAAAATAATAAAATACTTGATCTCTAACCTTTTGGTTTTTAGGGAAGAGGATGTTAAGATTAGTAGGAGGGAAGCATGCCGTATACCTTCAAGTTTGTGAGCGTGACTACTGTGCCCACTTCCCACATGGTCTGTAGTCTGTCTTCTTCTGCATGTGTGAAATGTTCCTTATGTTAGCTCCTGTACCTTGTAAATAAAGTATTTTCTATTGCCTTACTCAGAAAATATGTCAAGCTTTTAGTTGCATATGCTTCATTGCTCCAACACTTGTGCCTTGCATTTGCATATTGTTATCAGAGCTCTATGGGAAGATATTTCTTCTCCTTACCCAAGTTTAAGCACAGGAGAGAAATCTTAGAATCATAAAATGGTTTGGATTGGAAGGGACCTCAAAGATCATATAGTCTCAACACCCGTGCCATAGGCAGGAACACCTTCCAGTAGACCAGGTTGCTCAAAGCCCTATACCACTTGGCCTTGAACACTGCCAGGGATGGGGCAATCACAGCTTCTTTGGGCGACCTGAGCCAGTGCCTCATCACCCTCACAGAAAATAATTTCTTCCTTGTATCTAATCTGAATCTATGCCTTTCAGTTTAAAACTATTCTCCCTTGTCCTGTTCCTACATGTCCTTGTAAAAAAGTCCCTCTCCAGCTTTTCTGTAGCCCCCTTTAGGTATTGGAAGGCTGCTAGATCTCCCTTGAGCCTTTCCCAGGCTGAACAAGCTCAACTCTCTCAGCCTGTCTCGGTAGGAGAGGCGCTGCAGCCCTTTGATCATCTTCATGGTCTGAATTTGCTCCAACAGATCAACATCTTTCTTACGTGGGGTCCCCAGAGCTGAATGCAGTACTCCAGGTGGGGTCTTAGAAGAGCAGCATAGAGGGGAAAAATCACCTCCCTTGACCCCCTTGCCATACTTCTTTTGGTGTAGCCCCAGATATGGTTGGCATTCTGGGCTGCAAGTGCACGCTGCCGGGTAGTATTCAAGTGAACTTGCAGCAGGAGCCTTTGCTCTTTGGTGGCAGATATGGTGGAGCTGTGGTGCTTAGAGCCTACAGGCTTGGCATCTGCTGCCTCCCTGCTTTGTCCTGAAGGGGACAGCTGAGAAGAGCACCCCAGTGACAATCTACATCCCAGGCCTCCCGCAGCACTCAGGATGTACTGTGATCCTAACAATTAATTTAAAATCCTTCCCCTAGGTCATCATGACTTTTAAGGAGCTTTTGCACTTATCTCAGAAAAAGCCTTTCTTCCTTGCATGTGACCTGCCAGGACAGCTGTGTTTCTCTTAAGCACTGAAGTTAATGATACAAAACATGAAGCTTGAGGAGGGGAGAACAGGATTACAGCTCTTCTCAGCTGTGTACCCACTGCCAATGTCCCTTGCGTGGGAGAACAGCATGACCAGGGCTTTTGTGGCTTCAGGACAGATTGTAAAGCATGACTTCAGCATCTGTGATCCTTTCTGCTAGGGGTTTAGAGGGTGACGCTTGTATAGCCTGTCTGGGCTTACTGTGAAACAAAGCAAGCTTTCTTATTTTCCCTGGTGTCTCTTTTTTGTTTGCAGGGGTTTCTTTTTGTTTGTTTGTTAATGCAATGCAAGGGAAAAGACTTTTTTCAGACTTTACAGTAACATTACATGTAAAGGTCTTCCTTATGTTTGTATACATTGCTAACATACACGTTTCTGATAAGCCCTGTGGACTAGGTGGCTTTGCATCCTAGGGTGATCACAATACTTCTGTGTGCAGTAGGACAAAAGTTGCTCAGTGTGGATGTCTGGCAGTGTTTTGTCTGGGCTGTACAGCTTCTTTCCTATTGGTGTCCATACAGTAACCTAAACTTGCCTCTTTTCACACAACCTTGAATTGGCTGTTAACTTGCCCTCTCACACACTAGCATGCACACTTTTTAATTTTCAGCTTTGCTTGACATCTCCTCCTGTTGCCTCTTCTCATGAAGCTGTGTGTGGGCTTACCTGCAGCATGGTAGGAGTTTGTATGAGGAAATACCTTCCCAAATATTAGCCTTGGCAGTTGTGCCTCTGTGGAGGCACATGAAAGATGCAGGGCAGCAGTCCCAGCAAGTTTTGCCACCTTCTTTTGTTTCCTTCATAGCTATGGTGACCCTGGATGTGAGACCAGGAATGTAAGCATTGGAGATGATTTAAGGAAATGTGCAGCACTACATACTAATTAATTCAGGTCATGATACTCATAGGGTAAGCACAGTGGCTTCCTGCCTCCCAAGTGGTTGCTGTGATTCTGATGTGAACTCTTTTGGTTTATGCCAAGAAAAAAACCTGTACAGTAATTAAAATGTACCTGACCTGCTTTAGAAGAGCCTGATTTGAATTAGGGTATGATTATTAACTCTAGTAGTACTCGGCTTTGCTAAATCTTTCCCTGACTTACATGTTGTTCATTCCACTGCTACTTCATCAGCTCAGTAACATCTGCTGGGATAGTATCTGTTTAGATGAGACCCTTCATTTCTGTGGAGAAGACATGGACTTGGCTAAATGTACCATAAGCCTCAGTGGGACCCTGTCCGGGATGCAATGCCCATTGCAGAACTTGCTAATGGCTGACAGGCTCTCATGTTAGCTCATCCTCAAAAAGCTAGAACTATGGGAGCAGGAAAAGGAGAGTGAAAAGGTAACTTTATTGCTTGTATAATTGTGCTGAATGCTGTACTTTTCTCATTGATATCTGAAATAGTTAACTAAATCAGACTGCTTGGAGTTACTGAATGAAATTTTAGTCATTAGGGATTTAAGGGCATTGCCTTTTGTATGCATGTGTGGGAAATTCGGGGGGAAAAAAGCAAGAGTACAACAGAGTTTTAATCTTAGTCCATGACAGCTCTGTCAGTTTGAGGGCTCAGAGTCCCTTGCTTATGCTTTTCTTTCACATGAGATAGATGATATGACTTTTTTTCTTTGTGTAGATGACACCACTTGAAAGATTATCTTTAAGCCCTCTTTGTGGGACAGTAAACTGTGAAACATTGGTTTTCGTAAAAAAAAAC